>MDKH01080874.1:0-11762 GCA_005239495.1 Nicotiana undulata
CTTTGAGTTCCTTCTATTGTTCTGTTTGATTCCTCAAGTGTACACTGTTCTTACTTAACTTATCGTATTACTAAGCAACTCCTACTTTTTATAAGACTTCTTTACTTAAATGAATCCTGTTCAGTACTGTTTTCCATACCAAAACCTTTTCAAAACTATGTCAAGCACTCTCACTCTACTCTTAGGTCCTTAGGTTATTCCCCTCCAATGTGCGACTGCTTTGGGATCCCTGTGAGATCCCTCTGAACTCTGATGCACTGGGGCTGGCCCTTCCACACTGCACTTACTCAGTTCTGGTTATGAAACTCTGGGTATGAGCACTGCCCGGGATCCTTGAGGTCCTTAGGGAACTCTAACACACCCGGACATGAGATTGGCTATAAACTTGGCATTTGAGGTTATGGAAGATCTAGTATCTTCATGGTACACTTGGGCCTGCTTCAGGCTCCCTATAGTTTAACTTCTTCTTTTTTATTTTATCTATTTATGTAATTTATTCAGCTGGTTTGTAATAATTTGTAAACGAATATTGGGGATGACTAGTGAAATGGGGTGGGTAGCTATATAGTTCTATTAATATCATTGGGGTAGAAAGCATGTCATAGGCTTTATATTATTTATATTTGCATTAGAATCCATGTTTTAGTACCAACATATTCATTCAAACCATGCCAAACATGCATTAGTGTCACGATCCAAAACCCTAACAGGTCGTGATGGTGCCTATCGTGGAACTAGTCTAGCCAACCATCACATAACTACATATTTTGTTTTAATATAATTTCTAAAAAATCAAAAATAACCAGCACACAGTGTACAAAATAATTTCTTTAAGCCTTTAAGCATCAATAATATAATTCAACAGTGTAAACTAATCCCCCAAGACTGGAGTCAACCGATCACAAGCATCTAAGAATAAAATATAACTCTACTAATGTCATAACCAATGTCTAGGAATGAAATACTAAGACTAATAAAGGAAGGGAAATGGAGAAGCTGCAGACGCTGGACACCTACCTCGAAATCCCAAACGCTGATAACAACGAACTCGGGTGACTACTGCTCCAAACCAGTACCTAGATCTGCACACATGGGTGCAGGGAGTAATGATGAGTACGCCAACTTAGTAGTAATGAAAATAAATCACAGTCTGAAGTATATGAAACACACAGCACAAAAACACCAATCCACAAAACAGTAAAACATCAAGTCTCGATACAGTATACATAAGTTCAAGAAAAAGTAATATTATCAAATAAGAGTGTCAACAATTTCACAAGATAGGCTGAGTGTAAAATCATAGTTTCAAAGTAGTGAGAATATCAGTAAAATAGCCCCCAAGATTTTAAAACAGATTGGTACTAGGCCCCAAACACGGGTTACAGCCCAAATATATCAAAACATAGTAATATTATAACTCATATGCTTTAAAAGCAGTTTCGTAACTCAATAGTTGCCTAAAAAGGAATATTTTTCCTATTTTTCCAATTCGTGCACGCCCCACACTCGTCATCCAGTGTGTGCGTCACTCCAAAACCGTGAAAGGATGTAAAGTCCAGGGTTTCATACCCTCATAACAGGATTTAAAGACATTACTTACCTCAAACTAGCCCGAAAACTATTCCGCAACACGCTTGCCTCTCGAATCAACTTCCGAGTGCTCCAAATCTATAAAGATATTTTTCACATAAATGCATGCTAAGGGAATGAATTCCAATCGAAAAATACAAATTTTAGCACAAAACCCGAAATTAGCCAAAACCCGACCCCCGGGGCCGCATCTCGGAACTCGACAAATTTTATACAAAAATGTTCTTCATCATCTCACGAGTCCGTACATATAAAGAACTCGAAAATCGGAGTTTGTTTGACCCCTCAAATCATCCTTAAAAGATCTCATATTCTCAAGCCCTAATTCCATCTTTTTTTACTGATTTTCATAAATTAAACAATGATAATTTGGTCCTTAATCACATATAATCGAGTTATAGGGTCCAAAATCCTTACCTCAATGAAGAACAATGGTTTTCTCTCTTCAAAATAGCCTCAAAAGCTCTCTTCCCTTTCAAAAATAGTGGAAAAGTGGGTTATGGTCGCAGATTAATTTAATATAACTGCCCAGGGTTTTATAAATTACTCAATGCGTTCGCATGGGGGCCCACGCAATTGCACAGCACTGACCACACTCCCCCACGCGATCGCACCACACTGCCCACATTCGCACTGCCTTTTTCCCTCCTTGCCAACCCACACGCCACAACCCAATGTGATCGCACCAGCCTTCACGCGATCGCACTGGTTGAACTCCCTCTACCCCGCAATCGCACCTCCTCACAGGCGATCGCACAGAACAATTCTTGCACCCCCATACACTTGCATATGCGATCGCATAAGACGTCCCGCGATCGCATAGAGGAAATTACACCCTGCAACACACCAGCAAAAACAGCAGATTTTACAAGTTCAAAATTGCCCGTTAACCATCTGAAACCAATCCCGAGCCCCTCGGGACCCCAACCAAATTTACCAACACATCTTAAATGATCAGTCAAACTTAGTTGCACTCTTGAAACACCAAAAATAACATCAAAACACCAAAATCACATCGAATTCAAGCCTAAGAACTTTGAAATTTCTAAATTCCACCAATGATGCCGAAACTATCCAAAACACATCTGATTGACCTGAAATGTTGCATACATATCCAAAATGACATTACGAATTTGTTCCAACTTCCGGAATTCCATTTTGACCCTGATAGCCTATTTTTCACTGCCGACCGGAAATCACCAAAAACTAACTTTCACCAATTGAAGCCTAATTCTACACTGAACATCACAAAAATATTTTGAACACACTCCTAAGTCCCAAATCACCTAACGAAGCGATCCGAGCCATAAAATCTGCACTCCGAGGTCGTTTACCAAAAAGTCAACTCTTAGTTGACTTTTCCAACTATAAGGCTATTTTTAAAGATTAAATGACTAACTTCTCACTATAACCATTCTGAACCCGATCCAACCGACTCTAACACATCATAAACACTATAACCAACCTATGACAAGGAACTAACAGTAAATATAATGCAGGTTCTACGTAACGACCGACCGGGTCGTTACATTCTCCCCCTCTTAAACAAAAGTTCGTCCTCAAACGGGTCTAGAAACATACTTGGAGTCTCAAACAAGTGAGGAAATTTGCTCTGCATCTCCCGCTAGGTATCCCAAGTAGCCTCCTCCACTGGCTGACCTCTCCACTGTACCTTCACTGAAGTTATATCCTTGGACCTCAACTTTTTGACCTGACGATCCAAAATTGCTACTGGCTCTACCTCATATGTCATATCACCCTCGAGTTGCACTGTGCTGAAGTCTAAAACATGATACGGTTCACGAAAAAACTACCGGAGCATCAACACATGAAATACCGGATGAACACTCGACAAGCTGGGTGGCAAGGCAAGTCTATAAGCCACCTCTCCAACCTTCTGAAGTACCTCAAAAGGACCGATATGTAACGACCCAGCCGGTTGTTTTGCGTGTTAGGATCATGTTTCCTTAAATGAAACCATACATAGCGGCTATTCGTTCTTTATGACTCACGGGAGCGTATGATTTGGGATTTGGCAATGAATTGGATGGTTTAGGAACACTTGGTTCCTTAAGGCTGGCCTATTTGGCCAAGTTTGACTTCGGTCAACATTTTGAGCAAACGACCTCGGAATCGAGTTCTGACAGCTCCAGTAGCTCCGTACAGTGATTTCGGACTTGGGCGTATGTTCGGCTCGAGTTTCTGATGACCTAGAAGTGTTTCGGCGCTCGAAATGGAAATCAGGATTTCCTTAAGTTTAGAATTTGGCCTGGAACGGGACTTTATTCTATCGAGGTCCGAATGGAATTCCGGGACCGGAAATAGTTCCGTATAGTCATTTATGACTTGTATGCAAAATTTGGGGTCATTCCGAGTGGTATAGACCCGTTCGGCGTAATAAAATGAATTCGAAAATTTCAAGGTTCTTAAGTTTGATTAATTATGTTTTGGGGTAAATTTTGAGTTCCGTTGTTGTTTTTCATGTTCCGGAAGTTCGAGCGAGTTCGTATCATGAATACAGACTTGCCGGTGCTTTTGGACGGGGTCCCGGGGGCTCAGAGGTGTTTTAGACCCCCGAGAGCTAAGTTAGAAAAACTAGAAATTTTCTGTCTGGTTTCCTTCTCTGCGATCGCAGAAGCACGGATGCGATCGCAGAGAAGTAATTATGCTGGGCCATCCAATGTTTTCTGCGACCACAGACATCAGCCTACGATCGCATATGGTCCCCTCCCCAACCCTCTGTGGTCGCAGACTCACTCCTGCGATCGCACAAGTCACCTACCCCTCCCCCCTACTGCATGTTCCTCTCTACGGTCGCAGACCTCACTCCTGCGATCGCATAAGCCTACCTCCCCACCCTCCGTGTTCGCAGGCCTCATCTATGCGATCACATAGTGCTTCTCGAGGGCCAAGGTCATTTGTTCTCCACGATCGCAGGCCTGATGCCGCGATCGCAGTTAAGGTTTTCCTGGGAAGCATTTAAATGCCCAATTACGGGCTTTCTTCCTCATTTCCAATTTCCAAACTCCATTAAATCATCTTAGAGCTGGGGGAAAAGGCTGTCCAAAGCCACTATCATCTAAGGTGAGTGACTTCCTCTCTAAATTATCAATTTTTCATGGAATTCATCTAACTTTGTTCTTAAAAATATCGAAATCATGGGAAAAATTGGGTAGAAATTCCTAGGGCTTTGATAATTAGTGAATTATCCCTTTTAGCCATGAATTCCTAAATAAATTAGTTAATTACGATCCTTAGGCTTCGGGTAATTCATTCCTTCGAGAATTTTCAAAATCTGAATGCGTGGGCCTGGGGTCAAAATTTCAAAAACCTTCAAGAACACTATATTTTGGAATTTCTTGTTAATTCTTATTCTTGGAGCACAAATTGATTCAATTATGCTATGTTTGGCTAGTTGCGAGCCGTCGAGGGTAGTTCTGGAGTTTCGTGCGCGTTCTTGATCCGGTCATTGCTCCGAGGAGTGCTTCGTCGAGGTGAGTCTCCTTTCTAACCTCGTAAGAGGAAATTGTCCCTCTAGTTAACCTTGTTTGCTATGTTATCTTGTTTGGGGGCTACGTACGCACCGAGTGATGAGAGTCCATACGTAGTAGCTATTACTGCTTCATCCGGGTAGTTAGGACACAGCATGTTCATTGTTTTTCCCTGTTGTAGCATAGATGTGACTTGTATACTTGTGTGATTGGTATTGTTGTCTTTGAACGTTGTGATACTTGGCTTAATTTAAGTGTGATAAGATAATTACGGGATGGGATTGGGTCGTACGCCATGGCAAAGTGACGAGTGATTATATTATGGGATCGGGCCGTACGCCACGGCAGAGTGATGATTGACTATATTGTGGGATCGGGACGTACGCCACGGCAGAGTGATGATTGATTATATTGTGGGATCGGGCCGTACGCCACGACGAGATTGAGACTACAGGGTGGGATCGGTCCGTATGCCACGACAAGATTGAGATTACAGGGTGGGATCGGGCCGTACGCCACGGTGAAGATTTACAGGATGGGATCGGGTTGTACGCCACGGCGGAGCGATGTGAGTGAGTACCATATGGGAGCGGGCCGTACGCCACGGCGGATACCAAACTTGTTTGATTTGAGATTGTTATTTGATGCCGGATATTGATGTACTTGATTATTTGTTTTACTTGCCTACAGTTTTCCTTACATCCTGCTTACTTTATTACTGTTGGACCTTAGTGAGTATCGAGTCGACCTCTCGTCACTACTTCTTCGAGATTAGACGGGATACTCACTGGGTACATATTTATGTATGTACTCATGCTGCACTTTCCTTTCTTTCTGCACTTGATTGTGCAGGTCCGGAGGCTGGTCCGTCTGATTATCAGTCCAGTGCTAGATATTGACCGAGTGGCTATACTTCACGGTGAGTTGTCCTTCTTGGCGACTTCCTGGCAGCACCCTGGAGTTTCCTTGTCATATTTCCTCTGTCTTTTGTTCAGACTGAGGCTCTGTATATATATTTCAGTTATTGTATATTTAGTAGTTGCCCGTGGCACTCGTGACACTAGTTCCTGGCACACACACGCAGTTATTATTTTGGGTTTTGGTTGTGCATATGTTATGCGACGTGCCTATCAGTTGATTTCTGCACCTGTGGTTCTATCTCATATCATTTATCATTATTGTGTTTCATCCATTAAAAATTGGTAGTTATTAAACTGTTAACCAAAAGGGGAAGGGTAACACCTAGTGTGTTTCATATCGGCGTGCCTAACGCCGCTGTTGGGCGCCATCGCGACCTGAATTAGGATTTGGGTCGTGCCAACGTGGTATCAGAGCTTTAGGTTCACGTAGTCTCACGAGTCACGGGCAAACCCAGTAGAGTCTTGCGGATCGGTACGGAGACGTCTGTACTTATCTTCGGGAGGCTATGGGGTGTTAATAAACTCCTTTTGTTCATATCCTATCGTGCAATCGGTGATGTACTCAAACATGTTCTTCTATTCTCTCACAGATGGTGAGGACGCATGCTTCACATGTTCCTGATCCAGGGGAGGCTTCTACGCCCGCCGCTCGAGGCCGTGGTAAGGGCAGGGGTAGGGCTCATGTTCGTAGGAGGGGGCGAAGGCATCCCAGAGCTGTACCGTTCGCACCGATTGAGGACTCTTATGTTGAGGAGCAGGATGAGCTGCCTCCAGTAGCTCCACCACCAGCTGATTTTATGACGGCGCCGGGCTTCCAGGAGGTCATGGGCCCTATGCTGAGGTTCATGGATACTATGTCACAGGCGGGTGTACTTCCATCAGATACTACTGCTTCTCAGGAAGAAGGGGGAGTTCAGACCCCTGCCGCTCAGGCTACAGGACCAGCAGCAGCAGTACATCGTACTCCAGATATTCCACCAGTGATTGGGGTTCAGCCTGGGGTGGCAGCACCAGAGCCCAGGCTAGTTGCAGAGATGGACCAGTAGAAGTTGCTGGGTAGATGGACCCAACTTCGCCCTCTGACCTTCGGGGGTGATCGAGGGGAGGATGCACAAGATTTTATCGAGAGGTGCAGGGACAGACTGCACAACATGAGGATATTAGAGTCATATGGGGTAGACTTCACGACCTTCCAGCTTGAGGGCAGAGCTCGCCGCTGGTGACAGTCTTATGTACACAGTAGGCCAGCAGGGTCTCCACTGGTTACTTGGGAGAAGCTTACTCAGTTATTCTTGGATTGATACATTCTAATGTCTGAGAGGGAGGAGCTGCGGGGTCTGTTTGAGAGGTTAGAGCAGGGCAGATGTCTGTGTCATATTATGAGGCCAGGTTCTTAGAGTTGTCTCGCCATGCTCTCATGATATTGCCCACAGATGTTGAGAGGGTTCGACGGTTTGTGGCATGCTTACATCGGGGTATCAGGACTTCCATGGCCAGAGAGGTAGAGATGGGTACCCCATATCAGCTTGTAGTCGAGATAGATCGACGTATCTAAGGGTTACCGTGTGAGAGGCAGGGAGCAGGATCAGCCAGGTCAGCAGGGTTAGCAGGACAAGAGGACCAGGTTTGCAGGCGACTTCAGAGGGGCTCCAGCTAGGGCCAGAGGTCAGTACGGAGGTGTCCAGTTCAGCAGGCCTTCCTATTCAGCACCTCCAGTACCTCCTAGGGTTGTTCCAGTCAGGCCCCAGTTTAGCGCCATGCCAGAGCGCTCCTATCATCCTCCAGCCATCCAGAGTGCACCCAGCAGTTATTCTAGCCATCAGAGATCCTCCAGTTCTTATCCCAGTGCTTTACTATAGGATTCACACCGCTCTTCAGCTATTTAGGGTTCCTCCTCTTCAGGGCAGCGAGCAGTAGTGCCAGGGGGTTACTTCGAGTGTGGGGATATGATCCACACGTGGAGGTTTTGTCCCAAGTATCGGGTCAAGGTCGTGCAGCAGAGTCAGCAGCCTATGATTACAACACCAGCATCACGACCACCTAGGGGTGGAGGTCAGGTTGGCAGGGGCCGTCCTAGAGGGGGAGGCCAGCCAGGAGGGGGTCGTTCAGCTCCAGCTCGTCCTGGGGGAGCTCAGTCATCGGGTGCTTCAGCCAGATTTTATGCTATTCCAGCCAGGGTAGACGCAGTGGCATCAGACGCTGTGATTACAGGTATTATTTCGGTTTATGGTAGAAAGGCTTCAGTGCTATTTGATCCAGGGTCTACATATTCATATGTTTCAGCATTATTTGCCCATTCTCTGGATGTTATTTGTGAGTCTTTGGGTTCTCCCTTGTATGTATCCACTCCTATGGGCGACTCTATAGTGGTAGACCGGGTCTACCGGTCTTGTGTGATTACTTTTTGTGGGTTGTAGACCAGAGTCGACCTGTTGTTGCTTGATATGATTGATTTCGAGGTTATTTTGAGCATGGATTGGTTATCTCCTCATCATGTTGTCTTGGACTGCCATGCCAAGACAGTTACATTAGCCATGCTTGAGTCACCGAGGTTAGAGTGAAAGGGCGCTTCAGTTAGTGCCTTAAGCCGGGTCATTTCCTTCATGAAAGCTCGGCATATGGTCTAGAAAGGGTGTCTGTCTTATCTTGCTTATGTGCGGGACACCACCGCCGAGTCTCCTACCATTGATTCAGTGCCTGTCATTCGGGAGTTTCCGGATGTGTTTTCTTCAGATCTTCCAGGCATGCCTCCAGATCGAGATATAGATTTCTGCATTAACTTGGCTCCAGATACTTAGCCTATTTCTATTCCTCCTTATCGTATGGCTCCTAAGGAGCTAAAAGAGTTGAAGGAGCAGCTTGAGGAGTTGTTGGCCAAGGGATTTATCAGGCCAAGTGTGTCGCCGTGGGGTGCTCCAGTCTTATTTGTAAAGAATAAGGATGGGTCTATGCGGATGTGTATTGACTACCGCCAGCTGAATAAAGTGACCATCAAGAACAAGTATCCTCTGCCGCATATTGATGATTTGTTTGATCAGCTACAGGGTGCTCGTGTATTCTCTAAGATTGATCTGAGGTCAGGCTATCACCAGTTGAAGATTCGGGCTTATGATGTCCCGAAGACTGCATTTCGCACCAGATATGGCCATTATGAGTTCTTAGTGATGTCCTTTGGCTTGACTAATGCCCCAGCAGCCTTTATGGACTTGATGAATAGGGTATTCAGGCCGTATATTGATTCATTCGTGATTTTTTTTATTGATGATATATTGATTTACTCACGGAGCTTGGGTGAGCACGAGCAGCATTTGAGAGTTGTGCTTCAGACGTTGCAAGAATAGAAGCTTTATGCTAAGTTCTCCAAGTGTGAGTTCTGGTTGGAGTCTGTGGTATTTCTGGGGCATGTGGTGTCCGGTAAGGGTATCAAGGTTGATTCGCAGAAGATTGAGGCAGTGCAAAGTTGTCCACGTCCTACTTCAGCTTCAGATATCAGGAGTTTCCTGGGCCTAGCAGGTTATTACCGTCATTTCGTGGAGGGATTCTCTTCTATGGACGCTCCATTGACTAGATTGACTCAGAAGAATGTTCCTTTTTAGTGGTCCGATGATTGTGAAGCGAGCTTTCAGAAGCTCAAATCAGTATTGACTTCAGCACCAGTTATTTCATTGCCTTCGGAGTCAGGGGTGTATACCGTATATTGCGACGCTTCACGCGTCGGGCTAGGATGTGTGTTGATGCACGATGGCAGGGTTATTGCTTATGCTTCGCGCCAGCTGAAGGTTCATGATAAGAATTACCATGTGCACGATTTGAAGTTGGCAGCGATTGTTCATGCTTTGAAGATATGGCGGCATTATCTATATGGTGTATCTTGTGAGGTCTATACTGACCACCGCAGCCTGCAGTACCTGCTTAAGCAGAGGGGCCTCAATTTGAGGCAGCGAAGGTGGCTTGAGTTATTGAAGGACTATGATCTCACTATTTTGTATCATCCGGGCAATGCAAATTTAGTTGCGGATGCATTGAGCAGGCGAACAGCTAGCATAGGTAGTTTGGCCTACATTTCAGCTGAGGAGAGGCTTTTAGCCTTGGACATTCAGTCCTTGGCCAACCGTTTGGTAAGAGTGGACCTTTCAGAGCCTTGTCGAGTTTTAGCTCATGTGGTAGCTCAGTCTTCATTGTTGGGAAAGATCAAGGCTCGACAGTTTGATGATCCACGTCTAGTAGAGCTTCGGGATACGGTGGTCCAGGGCAGGGCCAAGGAGGTTACTTTAGGCGAGGATGGTGTTCTGTGGCTCCAAGGGAAATTGTGTATTCCTGATATTGATGGCCTGAGGGAAAGGATTCTAGCAGAGGCGCACAGTTCTCGGTATTCTATTCATCCAGGAGAGACAAAGATGTATCGTGATTTGAAGCAGCACTACTGGTGGAGGCGAATGAAGAAGGACATTGTTCATCATGTGGCCAGGTGTCTTAATTGTCAGCAGGTTAAGTACGAGCATCAGCGACCAGGAGGCTTGTTCTAGCAGATGCCCATTCCTTAGTGAAAATGGGAGCGTATCACTATGGACTTCGTGGTTGGGTTGCCTCGGACTTTGCGAAAGGTTGATGCGGTTTGGGTCATTGTGGATAGATTGACCAAATCGGCACATTTCATTCCTGTGGCTACTACTTATACTACAGAGAGGCTAGCTCAGATTTACCTTCGCGAGATAGTCCGGTTGCATGGTGTGCCGGTGTCTATCATTTCAGATCGGGGTCCTCAGTTCACTTTGCACTTCTGGAGAGCTTTGCACAGCGAGATGGGTACTCAGATAGACCTCAGTTCATCATTTCACCCTCAGACTGATGGCCAGTCAGAGCGTACAGTTCAGATTTTGGAGGACATGCTCAGGGCTTGCGTGATTGATTTCGGGGGTCAGTGGGACCAGTTCTTGCCTTTAGCGGAGTTTGCATACAATAATAGTTATCAGTCCAGCATCGAGATGGCTCCATTTGAGGCTTTATATGGTCGGCGATGCCGTTCTCCGATTGGGTGGTCTGAGCCTGGTGAGGCCATGTTATACAGTACAGATTTGGTCAGAGATGCCTTGGAAAAGGTGAAGATTATTCAGGAGAGGCTCCACACAGCACAGTCTAGGCAGAAGAGCTACGCAGATCAGCGGGCACGTGATGTATCATTCAAGGAGGGAGATAAGGTTATGTTGAAGGTTTCACCGATGAAGGGCATTATGAGATTCGGGAATAGGGGCAAGTTGAGCCCTAGGTTTATAGGTCCTTTCGAGGTGTTGAAGCGGGTTGGAGAGGTTGCTTATGAGCTTGCTTTGCCTCCAGCCTTATCAGGAGTTCACCCAGTTTTTCATGTTTCCATGCTTCGAAAGTATCATGCCGACTCCTCGCACGTGGTTGATTAAAGCATTATCCAGTTAGATGAGAAGTTGTGCTACGAGGAGGAGCCAGTTGCTATTGTTGATAGGCAGGACCGCCAGTTGAGGTCTAAGACAGTTTCTGCGGTTAAGGTCCAGTGGAGGGGCCAACCGGTTGAGGAGGCGACTTGGAAGTCCGAGCAGGGCATGCGGAGGAAATATCCACAGCTATTCAGCACTCCAGGTACGATTTTAGTCCCGTTCGAGGACGAACGTTTGTTTAAGAGGGGGAGAATGTAACGACCTAGCCGGCCGTTTTGCCTGTTAGGATCCCTTTTCCTTAAATGAAACCTTCCATAGCGGCTATTCGTGCTTTATGACTCGCGGGAGCGGGT
>ML255924.1:0-14293 GCA_005239495.1 Nicotiana undulata
TATCATGTCTTTATTCTTCGCATGCTTAAGGTTTTCCTTATCTTTATTAAGAAAATATTTACATGATTTTTGTTGGAAATTTGTTAAAAGTGACGAACCATCGTTTCGTTCAATATTAAATGATTATAAATTACTATTGCAAGTTATACGTTGGCTGGCCTAGCGGGTTGAACGTTAGGCGCAGTCACGGCCCAAAGGGTGGGAATTTGGGTCGTGACAGAATTTCATCATTAGGTAATTTATCATTAGATTATTAAATTATATAAATATTTAAAGGTATAAAAGTTGATTAATGTTCAAGGATATTTTAGTCGTTTAACATTTAGCATGAATTGTTGGTGACTTTATAGTAACTAGTCATTATGTACGTGCGTTGCACGTAAATCTTTAGTCAGAACTCTTATGTGAAAGAACAACTAACTAAATTTACTAACAAATTATTTACAAGATGAAATGATCATTGTATAGTAATTGACGTGATATAAATACGACAATCATTTTGAATCTAGAATAATGGTATTACATAAACAGAATACTTGAATTCAAAATGATATCGTCTTAACTTACAAAGATGATAAATTTTCTTAAGTCTCGTCTGTTTATTGTCATGTAAAAGAAAGATATTCATAAAAACTTGTACCTATATTTTTTTCCTCTAAAATTAGATTTTATATTTTAAAAATATTAATTAATATTTTAAAATTAACTCAATTATTTGATTATGTAGTAACTCATAATGTTTAGGAACATAAAGTATGTTATAAAAGATATCCAACTTAATTTAGTTTTAAACCTTATAAGAAATAATATAAATTTAGATTTTAAAGGGTTATAAGATTTTTTTACTTAACTTAAAATGTTATAAATGTTTTAGAGCTTAATACTAAATTTTTCTTTTATATTTGTAAAAATTTAAGAACCCTAATAAATTAAAAAAATTTCTCCAAATAGAACTCAAAATTATCACATTCCGAAATCGCCGTACTTAATGGAAAAGTAAGCATATAGACTCTTCCTTTTTCAAATACAACACATCGTGAGGAAGAATCTTGCATTGACTTTACAATATGCTACGTAAATTTTCTATTCTCCCACAATTATATTATTTTATTTTGTAATTAGGAATAATAATTCGTTTTGAAAGAAAATTATGAATATGCCTTTTTAATCTAAGTAGAATCAACTTTGTAGGGTTGGTGTATATGTAGTTTAAGTCGAAAAAGAATTCCATTATTAGGTAGTTTACAATTAGATTCTTAGATTATATAAATATTTAAGGGCATACAAGTCAATCAATATTTCAGGGATATTTTAGTTGTTCAACATTTAACATAAATTATTTGTGCTTTTATAATAACATATATATATATATATATAGATATAGATATAGATATAGATATAGATAGATAAAGTATAAATAGATTAAAACAGCTTTTTAACAAACTAATTCAGTTGCGAGCACATGTCCTATAAGAACGTCCTCAATAAAGTCATAATTGCCAAAGAAAAAGAAACGAGAGTTTCTATAATGAAAAAAGTTCCATGAGATTGAGGCAAGTGTTTGAATAAATAAAACAAGAATGAAAGGCACAAGGCCTAAATCAATTATGTATTTATTAATAAAATTAAAGAAGTCAACGAACCTTTGAACCCGTTTGGACATACAAATATTTTGCTTTTTCCCATTTTTATTTGAAAATAATGTTTGGTTATCAATATTTTATTAATTTTTTCAATTTCACTTGAAAATATATTTTCAAATTTGAAAAACTAGTTCTTATTAGTTTTTCAATTAAAAATACATTTTTACTAGTTTTTAATTTTACAAATTTACCCTATACTTTTAAAAGTTAAACAATAGCATTTTCACTTGAAAATGCATGCCCGTTTGCATATTCTGTGTAGTGAAGTAAAGCAGAATATGATAACAGCTAAACAATAGCATGTTTGATTGTTTATTTCAAGAAGGATAATTAAAATAGGGCGATTTTGACATTTTTATAAGCTATGGGATATAAATCATATTTCATGGTTTTGCAAAAAAAGACCTCCAAATATATTGCAAAATTATAACCAAACATAATTTCATCATCAATTCAAATTTTAGTAAAATTCCAAATTTAAAAATTTATTTTGAAATTCATGTTCAAACACCTACTTAATGCTAGTGTGACTAAGTAATGATTTATTACACACGTCACCGGTTGGCACAACATAAACGTTGTAATTATATTCTTACAGACTTACTACATAACTTAAAGCAAAATAATATTATAATAAAAAGGGGAAACAAAATAAAAAATAGTCTTATTTACAATTGCTAATTAAAAATTAACCACAATTTCAAAAATAAATAAAATTTAGCGGCATTAATTTTAAGGTAAAAATAAAATTTGAACAAAACATTGCTAAACATCCGGAAAAATTCCAGCATAATATGCTGAAGTTTGAATTTTTTACATGTGAAATTCAAGCATAATGTGTGCTGGAATTTCATATTGTGCTGAAGTTCCAATATAATATGCTGGAAAAGGAGCTTCATAATGTAGCATATTATGCCGAAACTTTCCGTGTTTCAACTAAAGTATTTTTATCTTCCCATAAACTGACGATGACTTTTTTATAACTTTGCAAATGCTAGATATTTTTCAATTACCAATCAAAAAATTCAGGAGCACATACTATTTTGACGAACAGTTAGGGTGGGTACTACAAATGCTGCCTCATACGAATAGCCCAGAATAAAAGGAAATTAACCAAAATATAAGTTTTGAAGAAAGAAGTTAAATTTCAGTTATGGGAGAGGCTTGTTGTGGTTAAAGTAGCGCTAAAGACCCGTTCTAACAAATGACACCCGAAACCGCCACATGCTCTCCCTCCTTAACTCTCCCGCTCTCTTAGCTTTACTTCCATCATTAACTCATTTAATCATTCTAATTTTCTGACAATTCAATTTGATTCATATTTAGCTAGTAATAATCAAAGTTGATAAGGCAGTAACGATCATCAATTATGGATGAAGAATATGACGTGATTGTTCTAGGCACCGGTCTCAAAGAATGCATCCTCAGCGGCCTTCTCTCCGTTGACGGCCTCAAAGTACGTACATTACTACTTTAATCATCTTATTACATACATGTATTTAAAGAATTTTCTTAATGTCTTATACAGAGACCAGAGTAGTAGTAATATAGTAAAAGGTGCTCCTACTTAGGCATTGTTAATCAGAGATCATCAGATTACATCCACATGGAAACACAGAGCTAGCTAGCTTTTCTTGATAACGGAACTGTTTTTGATAAAGATTGAATCTTTTTCCTTAGAGGATTTCTTTTTCTTTTTTTCCCCTTTCCCTCCTTTATACATTAAAATTTTTAGAATTGGCAACTCTGTTTACTGGATTTGGTAGACAATTTATGATGTCTACTAATCTTTAGATCATCAATCTCATTATGTGTTCTAGTTCAGATATTTATTTATCCATGCATCTTCGTTTGCTTTCTAAAATTGAACAATAACTTTGAGTCTAACCTCTGACTGTCTCCAGGTTCTACACATGGATAAAAATGACTATTATGGAGGAGAGTCAAGCTCACTTAATCTAATCCAGGTAACACCATTACTCTTCTGTTTTGAGGACTAAAGACTAGTTGCTGGAAAACGAGGCGTAAATGGAAGTTTGGCATAAGTTATAAGTGCTAGTATCATCTTTACACTTGCCAATAATCTCAGCATAACATATCATTGCTATTTTGTGTAGCTTTGGAAACGATTTAGGGGAAATGACAAGCCACCAGAAGAGTTAGGTACGAGTAAGGAATACAATGTTGACATGATTCCCAAGGTAAGATAGTTCACAAGTTCTTATACTAATTTTGATTATTTATCTTTCCGTTATCTATATTGTCCAGTTTGCCACTCACTCAATTTCTTGACTTCTGATTCTTCTTTCTTCCCTTTTATGGATAAGTTAAAAGGATTGATGCATCTTTATGTTGGTATCGAAACAAATAATATTCACATAATTGTAGGTTCTGATTGATAATCATAGTTTACACAACCAGCTTAAGCTAATATGCCTGCAAGTAATAGAAGTCTCACATCTTTAAAATTACAGCCAGTTCAAAGAAAATTTTGGCTTTAAGATGAGGCAAATGCAATTAATGAAACAAATAGTCAAAACCTGAGACAGCAACTATTTCATTTTATATATAGACTCATGCCAACCGATCATACAAGTTGGTAAGAGCATTCAGATGTTTATGTGATCTAATTTACCACATTATGAATATTGCTAATATTGCAGTAGTTATGATATGTAAGAAATTCTCTACAGATAATTAAAGGTATAACCCAACACTTTTCTAGAATATTTTTGATTAATAATGACATGAAACAGACAAGTAGATTCAACAGCATGCTCCTTATTTTGAAGGAAGTTGAAACCAGATACACTGGTGCAATTAAAGAGTAGGCTCTTCTTTAGGTAAGTTCACAAAACATCTTAACTTCCTATTGATGAAAGATTATGTTCATGAAAGGGCCAGGAAAATATAGAAATAAAGATGTTGCGCTTGAAAGAGTTCTTTTATTATCATGACAACTTCCAAACTGTATTTGGTTGAGTTTAATTATTGGCCTCTATTATTTGATTTATATCAAATACTTCACAACTATGGAATTAGAGCTTTTCCTGATGTATTGTAGTTTGCAATGGCAAATGGAACTTTGGTTCGCGTGCTCATCCACACCGATGTTACCAAGTATTTGAACTTCAAGGCTGTAGATGGTAGTTTTGTGTACAACAAAGGAAAGGTATGTTTGTTAAAGCACTATGAGGTGTAACTTCCGTTCCGGTTTTTGTTGGTAGAAAACTTCTTATTCTCACATAACTTTCTTGTGAAACTGCTATCTTTAGATCTACAAAGTTCCAGCAACTGATGTTGAAGCCTTGAAATCCCCATTGATGGGGCTCTTTGAAAAGCGCCGAGCTCGGAAGTTTTTTCTTTATGTGCAAGATTTTGAAGAGACTGATCCTAAAACTCATGAAGGGATGGATTTGAACAAAATCACTGCAAAAGAATTCATTGCGTAAATTTTCTTTCCTCGTGTTTTTTTGATTGCCTCGCTTAAACATATTGGTGAAGGCTGCATCCCCAGTAATATATAGTTAGAAACAGTTTCTTCCACTCTTTGGTAAGTTGTTCTTGGCAAATATTGTTTATGCAGGAAATATGAACTTGAAGCTGATACCATTGACTTTATTGGACATGCCTTGGCACTCTATACAGATGATAACTATTTGGACCAGCCAGCTATGGATTTCGTAAAGAGAGTAAAGGTGTCAAATTAAGTTTCACTTGATCAGCTTAGTATTTCAGAAAGTATATTAAATTGTTTTGATGAAGATATTATCACTAGCTTATTTTGCTTCTGACGCCAGTTAAAACTTCACATTTTACATGACAGTGTAAATGTCTGGTTTGTGATTGCTGATGAGCTAGGTGTGACTTATTCTAGTTACTAAATCTGATTGAAAGCATGGTATAGGTATGCTTTATTCCATGACCATGAGAGAAAAAAAGAAGAAATTAAGGAAGTTACAACTTTACCATGTTTTATACATATGGAGTGTAGAGCCTCATACAAATTTTATTCATGTGATGAGAGAAAACCCGCATACTTAAATTGTTTATATATTACTGTCTTCTTATGTCCACCACCAAGTCTCTTCGGTTGCAAGACTCTAGGTTAGGTATTAATTGTAACCCTCCTCTGGTTGTAAATATCATATCCTTTTTACTAGACTAGATGAGGTAAATCTTTTACTCTTCCAGATAACTGCAAGGACCTTATCAATATCGTCTTGCCTACTGAAAATGCATTTTAAATGATTAGAGGTTTGATTTCGGCATCAAGACATCAGGCTTCTTTCTGTTTCTCTTTTGTGTTTCTTCTCTCTTGGATTGAAGACCTCTGCGAGGTAAAATAGAGTGTTGATATAATCCTATCATCTAAGATGTGTCCTAAACTATTTTTACTTTATGAGTTGTTGACTAATAGTCATATGGTAGATCTCCATAAAATGTTCTAATGAATACATTATCACAATCAAGATATAAATGAAATGCCAAATGCTAGAAATATGCTGTGATGATAATTCCACTTCCTTTCATATGAATAGAACTATTTTTGCAACTCATACGAAAACCAAATTGTTTGATAACGTAAGGTAAGATATGCTTTTGAGATAAAATAAGCTTGACACTTAGATGAAAAATGCTTAAACAAGGATTACTTTTTCCTTGTTCCTCTTTCTTTTTGATTATGAGAGGATTATTTGTTACTATCGAAATTCTTTGTTTAAAGAATTACTTAATGACTACTTCGTCTCTTGGTTTTTAAAGCTATATGCAGAGTCTTTAGCACGCTTTCAAGCAGGATCCCCCTATATTTATCCAATGTATGGACTGGGAGAATTACCGCAGGTTTGTCTCCTTGGATATCTCTTGTCAGTCATATTTGAGCAAATCTAAGGGTTTTTTCTGTATCTGATTGGTGCACATGTTTTCAGGCGTTTGCACGTCTGAGTGCAGTTTATGGTGGAACTTACATGCTTAACAAGCCACAGTGTAAGGTAATCATCAAAACCATCTGTAGCTCATTTGGAATGCTTAACTATCACCATATAAGGTAAGTTTCACAAATGTTTTAGCACCAGAATGTGACCTAACATCTACACCTCTTCTCTCCTGATTGGAAAAAACAATTCTGAAACGAGGTTTCAGGATCACATATTCTCATATTGTAATTTTAAGTATGTCATATTAATTTATAAGGAAAGCTGAGACGAACATGCACTCAGCTGGCTGCTCTATGTCAAGTGCTGAGGAGTTCTACATGGCTTACATACTTATTGAATTAAATTTGATGTTTATGTGAACATTCGGGTTCTGGGATTGCAGGTAGAGTTTGATGAAAATGGAAAAGTAGTTGGTGTGACTTCTGAAGGAGAAACTGCTAAATGCAAGAAAGTTGTTTGTGATCCCTCCTATTTACCTGATAAGGTAACAAATTCGGAAAAACTAATATGTCCAGGCTTTCTGCACTGTCGATTCATGTCTTGAAAATTTGCTTAATCATCTGCTGAGCAGAAAAAAGGATCAGATTGGTTATTTCGATTGACAATTTATTTATACCAATACATAATGCAGGTTCAGAAGGTTGGAAAAGTTGCTCGTGCAATTTGTATAATGAGCCATCCAATCCCTGACACTAATGATTCTCATTCAGCCCAGGTCATTTTACCACAGAAGCAACTTGGTCGCAAATCAGACATGTATGTTTTCTAGGCTTCCAGATAGTCTACTGAATTATCATATCCTATTTTGTGGAGTACTATAGCGGGATGCTCTGACAATGCAAGCTTTCTGCTTCTAAAGATAAAGAGTACAAAGCATCCTAACTTTGATCTTACCTATATATGCCACTGACTAGTAACTAAGTCCTCTTTTCTCTAAACAATTGTTGAGAAGTGACTGCCACTGTTTATAAAATCCTAGATTTCGTTATGTTCACCTTACCTGTTCTGCTGTTTGGAGAAATTTGAAAGAAAATTCAGAGTGACTTATTCAACATGCCGGTTACAGGTACCTGTTCTGCTGTTCCTACTCCCACAATGTTGCTCCAAAAGGAAAATATATTGCCTTTGTTTCGACAGAAGCTGAAACTGATGACCCTGAGACAGAACTGAAGCCTGGGGTAGACATACTTGGGCCTGTAGATGAGATATTTTATGAAACTTATGACAGATTCGTACCTTCACATGACTCTGCTGCTGATAATTGTTTCATATCTAAAGTAAGTTCCAATATTAGTTGCTAGTTTCTATTCTGTTTCTACAACTATTTCCTTTGAAATATATACAGAGCTATGACTGTGTTATTACTTATTAATACGGCGAGCTTTTATTTCTCCTGAGGATTTATAAGATATTTTATACATATATTCCCGAATGCTATAGAAGCATCACTGAAAACAGAAGGGGCACTTTGATTTTCTTTCTGACTTACTGAACCTTGCCCTCGAGGGAACTGTTCTTCATAATCTAGTAATACCACTTCGGCCGAAAATTAATTATAATAGTAATGTCTTGCCAGTTTAGGCATGCCTTCTCTTGCATATAGAGTTAAAATATGTGCAGTCCTTTCATCTTAAATCACACTTTCTAAAGTCTAAAAACTCTATGGTAGACTTCTTTCCTGCCACTCCAATGTCTCTATATACTTTAGTCTGCAGTTCATAGTTGAAGTTTGTTTTATAATCTAATCACTATGTACTATCCTTTCTTGCAGAGCTATGATTCAACAACACACTTTGAGTCCACGGTAATGGATGTGCTAGACATGTACAGCAAGATAACGGGAAAGGTAAGACTCTAGTTTGAATTTGGTTATCTGGTGACTTTTCAGTTGACAGATATGCAGCAGCTGCATAGCACATATATCAAGACTCAAGTTCACGCACACTTGAGTCTGACATAAGGTTGACAATGTTGCCTTCAACT
The DNA here is from genome assembly GCA_005239495.1 of Nicotiana undulata. Taxonomy (NCBI): domain Eukaryota; kingdom Viridiplantae; phylum Streptophyta; class Magnoliopsida; order Solanales; family Solanaceae; genus Nicotiana; species Nicotiana undulata. Next base: position 8,567 of record ML255924.1, read on the forward strand.
AAATAAATGTTGGAGGCAGTACTTGGTCATAGAGTATAGTTAGTATTATTGAAAGGGAACACGGGCATGCACACACATTGTATATCCATGCATCATCAAAAGATGCTGTTGAACTCGAGTCTTCATCTATCAACAACCAAACACCCTATATGTTGAATAACCTATCAAAAGTTTCTGGTGAAAAAAGGGTTCTAATTAAGCTTATTATCTTCTACTGTTTGACAAATATATCGTTCTTTCTTTTGACATTGCGTGAATGGTTGTATGTGTAATGAACTTATTGACATTTCTACGCCATATTAGTTGTTTATTCATGCATTTTTTCTTTTGTTTAGGTTGTTGACTTGTCAGTGGACCTGAGTGCTGCAAGTGCTACTGCTGAAGAATAAGCTTATTGTATAAGTCAGTAGAAGTCAATTCTGTCTTACATTCAGTAAAACTACCTAGTTGATTCCTAAAATGGACTGTTGGAGGGAAGCACTTACTATATATGTGTTAGGTGATCTTGCACTAATTGCTTTCTCAACTTTTAGAAAGGTTTAGAATAGTTTCTACAAATCCTTTCCATTATTAGTTTATGCTTACTGTTGTACTGATTCATTTTTAACGTTGTAAGGATTTAATAATTTTCCTTTGGTCAAGGATGATGGCGGAACTTGAATTCTTATTTTGACTCTCGAAATTCGATCACCGCCACATAAATTGTGACAAAGGGAGTATAAAATTGAAGGTCCTGAGAGATGTCGGAAGCCCACAATATAGCCAACACCTCTAAAGGTGTTTTGTGAAATTATGTATTTTAAGAGCCACCATCCACTTTAAAATATATAGTTATTTCTAAAGTATTTTTCTAATGGTCTGCAAGTCAGTTTGCACAGTACTCATAACATATAAGCGATTATCTCATCTCTGTGTAATTCATAGTAATGCCCACCACCATAACATTGGCTTACATGTAAGCCTCTCATCTCCAACTTAAGTAGAATTTTGGGTTATGCAACGAATTTTGAAGATTCATTGTTGATCTCGGTAATGGAAAACAGGAAAAATATGTGTTGATCTTTTATATTTTGATTTCACTTTAATCAAATTTATAGCTTGTTTACATGGTTGTTACCTATTGTATTGTATCGTATTGTTACTTTTAATATAATGTTTGTTTTGATTGTTCGTTAAATCCGTCGTTACGTAACAACAGAAAGTGCCACTTTATGTAATGACGGATTTGGTATGGTGGCCTCGTTACCTTGTTTTTTTCACTCATTTTGTCTTTTTTCTTATTAAATAATTATATTTTATCCTTACCCTACTTTTCTATATAATAATTCTACTTCGTATCCTATTTTTCTTAGTAATGTTACAAGTTTATTCTTCATATTTTTTGTATGAAACATCATGAAACGATGCCAAACGATACAATCTATCCAAATATTATATTTATTAAATAAAATAATATAATATAATAAATTATGAAATGACAATAATAACCCTCCAAACAAGATGTTAATTAGAATTGAGTTGCAAAATATTAGTAATTGGAATCTTTTGCAACTTTTTGAAATGTAAAAATGACAAGTGTATCATTTAAATTGGGAAGAAATGCAGGGCAAGGCAATCTTTTGGTCCGGCTCTTTCCCGCACAACACACGTAGCGAAGCTTAATGCAAGACTTTTTTTAAATTGGGACAAAAGAGAGGCAAAATCTTTGGCGTGGAAAGCGGGCAAAGGTACCGTTGAGGCTGCGCAAAAGGTACGGTCGTCCACAATGGCAAAGAGGAATAGCCGAAATGCAATAACGAGTAGCAGCAACAGCCAAAGCCCTAGCAATCACAAATTCTCCATTTTCGAGTTTAACCCTGACGATGAGCGCGTTGAGGAACACTCCAGAAAGTTATTGCAAGCATTTAAACTTCAAAAACCTAAGAAAATCCATTCCCCGATTGATAAGTACACCTTTCTCGGTTTCTGTACGTTTCTGCAAAACCCTTATTTTTGTTTCCAGCGTACAATCTTTGATTGAACATAATGTAGTTATTTTTCTTTGCTGCTCTTTTATTATACTAGTGCAAAACATTGTTTTATTTCAAATTGATCTTGACATGAAATATTGGAATAGGAAGAAAAAAGACGTAATGGAACCATAATACATCTGATGCTTTTGGTTTATCATTCTACCGCAGGAAGTAAAATTGCAACTTCTGAGTTGTGTCTAATTTAAGAAGAGGGGGAAAATTTAAAAGTTGAACATAGGGATGAAGGTAATGGACGGAGACTGAGTCTGTACTCCGGTTGAGCATGTACCTTGCACTACTACATGGGGGGTGACGGACACATTGACCGGAAGTATCAACAATGAGAATAAGTTGATGCATATATCTAGGAATTTGAGAAACAGAAGTTTTGTCGTGTAACTTATTCTTGCAGCTTCTTCTTATCAGATTTTGCTCAAAGTATACAATAATAGTGTTTATGGATTCAGTTAAATTGATACATCTCCATGAAACATTTATAATGCTTTTGGATTCATCCTACTTGGTTTAACTAAAGGAGGCCATCTTCTTAAAATTGTACATGCTTTTGGTTTTGAATTTATTGAAGATGAATGACATTTCTATAAGATATGTGAAAATATTTGGCTTAACTAGGTGACTTCTATTTCTGTTTGCATTCCTTTCGGTATTTTTTTTCATTGCTAACTTTTGCCCTGTTTTTTGTCCAGCAGGCTTTTAGTTTTACTTTTTTTTTTTTGCTTTTAAACTATAGAAGTGCTGATATTTTATTTAAAAAATTTTCCTTAGTTGAAGGAAGGACAAGGAGTTCAGAAAATGATTCAGTGAATGAAATCCTACAAATTGATGATAGTGATGATATTGCAGAAAAGAAGATATTGGCGTCAGGTGCCACTGTGGCATCTAGCTTTTCAAGTTTGAATCCTTCAACGGATTATTCTCTTGGTCATCTTGAGTCAAAATGTGACACTTCCGGGGCCAAATCACATTTAACAAGAGCGAAAATACCTGGATGCTCTGTCACTGATGGCAAAAGTTTTAGGGGAAGACTTTTTGCTGATGTACCCATCTTTCTCAATTTCTCATGTTTCAAACTTTACATACTTCTAACGAATGCTTTATGAATATATCATCCTAAAATTCTGCAGAATGAGCCAGTTATTCTAGACTCAGATGATACTACTGAAATCAAATCATCCGAGCCAGCCTGTTATCTGCCAGAAGATAAGGGTTTGTTTAAATTATATCATTTCATATTTTCAACGGTTGCTCATATAAAGCCACTTATTTGCTTATGAAGATGTTCTGTTTTAATCATTTTAGGTTCAGGAAACCAGCAAGAGTTGATGCAAAGTCCTAATCTATGTGATAAAGTGAGCATGCCTCTTGTAGTCTTTGCTGTAATTAAATAACTTTGTTCTTCAGAAGTAAAATGATAATAATTCTTGTATCTGATAGAGCAAACCTCTGTGCTTTGTTTGCTCCATCATAACTTTGAGCATCAAAAAGTAAAGATGTTCATTGACTATAAATCCTTTTTCCAGCTGATGTGTTGTTCACAATTTCTTCGGTGTAGCTGCTAACCTTTAGGCTAAATGTACTATAATAGTAATAATAATAATAATAATAATAATAATAATAATAATAATAATAATAATAACAACAACAACAACAACAACAACAACAACAACAACAACAACAACAACAACAACAACAACAACAACCCTTGGAAATGCAAAATCGAGCAGTTAAAGCAACAAATTTTTCCAATACAAACTTAACTTTTCTCACCAGACCAGCTTTGCTTAGTTAGTGGTGTAGAGGCAAAAAACCTAACCTTTCTAAGTTCTGTTTCGTCTCTACTTCCTGTTTAGTTTTACTTTCCAAAATCAAGCCACCTAATAGTGATTGCTCCCACATAAGCTGTACAGTTGAGATAAAATGCTAGCTTCTTGTGTAACTCTTATGCAAGACGGTTTGATGAGCTATTAGTGGTGATAACATAGCTGGCAGCTTACTCAACTTGCTAGTCCAAGATGCAGCTTCTCTGCGTTTCTTCTTTCATTCAGCAATATTTCATGGCTGAACTTCCATATTGACTGCAAAGTGGCATGCACAAGGGATCTGTGCACGTCATTAATCGTAAAATATATAAGAAAGCTAATAGGTTTTGTTAAAAAACCATGGATAAATCAAAAGTAAAAAATTTTCATATGAAAACAGTATATATGTAGGACGTATGTTCCACGGAAACAATGGTGGTTATCTGATATGAGTGAGGATCTAGAAGTCGGATTTGTTGTCACCTAAATCTTAGGACTCTGGGATACAGATAGGATTGCAGGTATAGGTGCTGGATGCTGCCAATAAATATATACCAAGTACGTATCAATAAATTCAACATTTTGTTCCATAAGTATAACTCCTATGATATCAAAGTTTCTGATACTTTGTGTGTCTGCAAGTGCGCGCGCTCATATAGATCCAAAACTTTGAAATATGCTTCTCTACCATAGTTGTAGTTAACACACCCTAACGGATCGTTTTGTTGACGGCTTAGCAATAATAATCTCTGCACAAAGTCCTGCTTAAAATAATGGAATGCTTGGTTGGTTGCACAAGAATAAAATAATCTCTGCATAACTAATGCATCGTTTGGTTGGTGATTATAAATAATACCCGCGTTAAGTTATGCGTGATAAAATGCGGAATAAGAATACTTGTATTAGCAATGCAGGTATTAAATATCTAAAAAAAATGCCCTTTAGTGTAAGTAGTTCATGCATAAAAATCTCTTCATTATTAATCACCACATAAACAATTCCCGCATAACTAATATGTGAACCAAATGACCCCCAAATGTATTGACCAAATCCAGTGGGCATGACACCCACACCGAAATCCTGTTGAATCCACATGGCTGCAATAGGGGTTGAGGATCGATGTGCCATAATGTAGGACAAGCTTGAGTTTAACTAGTAAATGAACTGTGAAGTAAATCATATGATACATCAATCACACACATCAACGATTAAAAATTATTGGTCATGTGCTTCAAGCTGTATATCGATAAGTACAACACACACCATTCCTCTATCAGAACTTTTTCTCCGCCCATGATATTGTTCAGCCCTCATAATGTGATTGAGCTCAATTAAATAAGGTAGGATATGATGTCTGTTCCATTCTAGATATGTGTTAAGTTACACTGATGTTGGAATATAAAATACTGCTGATGTTGTATCACTCTGCGTGCTTTTTCATTTACTGCTACTCATAAAGTGATGAAGGGGGTAGGCGAGAGCTGGTGAAGAAGAAAGAAAAGGAGAGTTGAGCATGGATTTTCCCCGATTGGTGGTCAATCCTTTTAGAAAGTGAATTGAACACAAATGATGATGAAAGTTACAATTGGGGTTTTCTTCAAAGCTTGCAGAAAACTATTGTAAATACTTCACTTTTCTTTTTCCTATCCTTTGCAGAAAATTCCGGTGATTGTTAAACCTGATCGTGTCGAGTATGGAGATACGTGTTCAACAAGCTCCATTCTGACTTTTTCATGCAGTTCCATAAAACTTGAGGGCTCCTCCAAATGGATGAACTTACCATTTACATATGAATGGACACACTGTGATATTCTCACTATTAACTCCATGTGGTACAAAATTGTGAGTTATAGTGCGTGTGCGTCCTTTATTTTAGTTTTTTATCCCCCCCCCCC
>ML255924.1:14370-32292 GCA_005239495.1 Nicotiana undulata
GTGGGTGATGCTTTTATTTTTATTTTTTTTCCCCCCCCCCCCCCCCCCCCAAAAAAAAAAAGGGGGGGGGGGTAAGTGAAGCTTGCTAACATGTGAGTTTACTTTGTTGCTAATGTTAGGTTAAAACTGCCCTTGTTGAATTGTATCTCAAATCCAATGAAAATTCAGGTTTGTGCATTTCAATAGAATACTTTCCCACGTAATGGATGATGTTGTTAGATAAATGATTTCCTTCTTTTAAATTACAATTCCCAACATTTGAGATTAATTTCATGGTCTCAAGCTGCAACTGAAAAAAGCTAAGTCATGCTCTCTTGCTGGGTTGTTCTAAAGAACCTCCTTCATGCTCTAAAGGAAACACCTTCTTTGTCTTTAGGGTGGATTAATTGTTAGAATTAGGTTGGAGAAGAGAATGCTAGATTTTTTAAATTCAAAATTCATTATCTGTTGGTCATATATGTACTGGAGATTCTGTTGCATGTAACTGTGTTATGGGTCAAGTTTTTGGCTTTTGGAGGGATATGAGACTTGGAGTTGGAAACTGAAAAACGTAGATTTTTCTGTGTAATTTATTAGGGGAGAATATATGTGGTTTTTTTAAAGCTGTGATTCTACAAGTGATTGATCTTTGTTTACATGAATACCTCTAAATTTACAGGCGCTGTTGTATTGAAGTTTGCTTTGTTCCACCCTGATTGGTCTGAAACACAAGAAGCAATTAAGATGCTGGATGTGAGATACAAAGATAAATGGAATGACATTACATCGTAAGATTCTTCGTTGAACAATGTATTTGATGGTTCATCTCTTATTTTTAGATGTCCTTTGGGATCTTGCTTTCGTTTTTGGCAGTGGAAAATGATGTTTACTTTTTGTTCCTTTATCTGTATTTATTGTCTACAGCCTTTCCTCCCCCCAGGCACATCTGTGAGATACTTCTTTCGTTGTTTTCTGGATTTGGCTGGCTAAGCTCATTGTGAGACTAGTGTTTCTTTGTATAATGATTATGCTCTTCCTTTTATGAAGAAAGTAGGTTTTCTTCTTTGATGGACTGTGGGAGCAGAAGAGTTTTTTCCCCACTAGATTTGTGAGATAATTTGTTTGAAAAAGTTCTCTAGATTTATTCTCTTGGTCTTGTAGGACACACTTGCTGTACCAATTGACTGTCTCAGTTGGCGGAGATGTGAGTGAAACTACTAAACTCCAATGGATGATGATGAAGATCAATTTGTTATTGATTTTACCTTCAGTAGTTTTTAGAACAAAGGGTAGCCCGGTGCACTAAGCTCCCGCTATGTGCGGGGTCCGGGGAAGGGCTGGACCACAAGGGTCTATTGTGCACAGCCTTACCCTGATATGCCAAAACAACTTTACCTTGAGTAGCTTTTAGATTCTTACTCTTAATTCCCTTTCCTCACTTTGATGGAACTTTTAATATCATCATTAGTTGATTACAATGCCTCCTTTGGCAGACTTGATTGCACGAGGAGCTACAGTCCATTTTTTGGGCAGAAAAGCAATTCAGTTTCAAAGCATTATCATCCCAAGTAAGAGATATTTTTCCTTGTCGCCTTTCAATGTACATCTGATTTGCCGAGTTGACTAAGGTCTAATTTTGGTTGGCCACGAAAGAATGAACTGCTTTCGTTTCAATTTGCTACTGGTGCTTTAAATAGTTACTGATGTCTGACAGTATGCACACTTATATTTCTATATATTAAACTGGTCCCGGGAACCTAAGGAGTTCCTTATGTCTTTCTATTTGACTTATGAATCATTATAAAAGGTTTCTTTTTGTGGCGGCATTTCTCTTTTGTTGCCAAAAGATTGACGCAGCTTGAGGTGTAGAGCCAGGAACAATGACTAGTAATTAGCTAATTCGGCATATAAAGGGTTCATGTAGTTTGAAAGTTCTAGTTTAAGATATATATTCCTCAGACTTTTCTTTCTTCCATGTGTTTCTAGCATTCTAAAGGTAAAAACTCAATTTTTACAGTAATCTAATTAAAAAAAAGAAGATAGTTGAATGTTGACCTTTGGATTGGGTAAAGGTCACTGATTAACGCCTTAAGATTTGTCGTACGCATACCTCGAACTTATGTGTATCTGAAGTAACTTCACATTGTTTGATTCTTGTATCTTATTTCATTATCTACTGTTCCAGAGATAACTTTGAAGAAGTTATTTATCCAGAAGGGGATCCAGATGCAGTTTCCATAAGTAATAGAGATGTTGATCTATTACAGCCTAAGAATTTCATCAATGATACCATCATCGACTTTTACATTATGTGAGTTTATATGTACCTGTTTCATATGGTACTGCCCAGCTAATTTGGTTTGGAATTAAATTTAGCTAATTTTTTGGTTCCTTTTTCTTTCTTTCTGGATCTTGGTTATTCATTTATGTGAACTTAGTTATTCCTGTAGGCATAAATATTGGCATGTGGTTCGTTATCAACATCTGGAAGTAGGATCTACTTTGGTTAACCACAAATAAAAGGAAACATTTGGTGGCTGTGTGACTCTTATGTCAAATGTTTCTTCATTTTGTTTCAGCTTTTTAATCAGGACAGGTCAAAGTTTACTGCCTGATGGAGATGGACTGCTAATGATTTCATTGCATAGTAGTTGCATCTGAACCAGATTTGGTTATTGCTGTCAGAATCCCTTCCTCCCTCCTGATTATAAATATTTGTTATTTCTGACAGGCAACATGAATCAATTACCTTCATTTGCAGTATATAGGCTCCATGGTAAATGAATGTCAGATCCTCTGTGTAATCCCAGTTCATGCTGTTCACAGCATACAGAAGTTTCTTTTAAGGCTCAATATACAGATAAAGTTCAATCCTTAAAGTTTGATAGTTAGCTTGTTTTAACACCTAAGCATGTTGTAGAGTACCAGGGCCTGAGAAAACATTAACCCTGACAATACTAGGGTAGTTATTTATGGAGGATACCGTATGTTACTTTTATAATTTTGTTACCTTATATGTGTCTCGATCGTTATCTAAGGGTGTAGTATTTCAAAACTCCTATTGGTTGGTTTCCTTATTTTCTATAGATTATACCGTCTCCAGATGTTGCTCAAGTGTTGTGTAAACTAAACCTTTATATGTATAGATATATGGATATAGAGACAGTTTGTTTGAACGTTTCACATATGAAAGTAAGCTGGAGATCTGCCCAGAATATTTACTTCTGGTCTATGACTGTACCGTTTTGCATTATTGCTCTGAAAGTGACACAAACAAATCCATCTAAAAAATGACATTCAAAAGCGTAAAACCACAAATTTCAACATTTCAAGCTGATGAAACAGATGTTTCATTCATTCATGTTCTGTACTTGTTGTCTCCTGCTTGACACTGTGAAAGAAGGGAAACTAGATCGATGAAATGAATTGCAGGTATCTTAGGAACAAAATCAATCCAGAGGAGAAAGATAGGTTCCATTTTTTCAATAGCTTTTTCTTCAGAAAGCTGGCTGATCTGGACAAAGATCCTACTAGAGCTTGTGAAGGTAGAGCTGCTTTCCAGCGAGTTCGTAGATGGACTTCAAAAGTTAATTTTTTTGGAAAGGATTTCATTTTTATTCCGGTCAACTTCAGGTTAGAATGTTATAGAGCTATCTTATATGTTAAAAACTTTTATGGTACTGCTCTCCAGTATGATTTTTTTTCTTGTGACAGTCTCCACTGGAGTTTGATAGTCATCTGCCACCCTGGGGAGGTTGTTACCTTTAGAGGTATATCAGATGACTTATATGCTTCTGTTTCTAGTTATTATGACTCTTCATAACTGGAGGTAAGTTTTTAGGAGAGGAAGAAATGGAGAAATCATCTAGGGTACCATGTATCTTGCACATGGACTCAATCAGAGGGAGCCACAAAGGCCTGAAGAATCTTTTACAAAGGTATAATCCGTTTGAGTTGCTTTGACTCACAAGGTTGAGTAGTTATTGATTAAGTCGCAATCATGTAAAATAAATTAACTCTGTTCGTATATTATATGAGGTACATTGTACCAATAGTCTAGTGATAGCATTTGGTCATTCACCATGCAAGTGAGCATATTGCAAACAGTGATATATATGAGATCTCTTTACAAGGTAGTGTCTGTATTAGTGAAATTCGTTTAGGATTTCACTATGAAAGACTAAGATTGTTTCTTGATTATAATGGAAAGAGAGAATGTTTCATGTCTTGTAAGTGCAGTTACTTATTGGAAGAGTGGAAAGAGAGGCACAGGGAAGTAGCAGAGGATGTTGCAAGGAAGTTCTCGAATCTGCCCTTTTTCAGTCTCAAGGTATCACTCCATTCCCAGCTCTCTATCGTGCATTGAAAATGCTTTTTCCTTCAATAAGGCGTATTTCATTAATCGATAAAGGGAGAAGTTTCGGTTATTGTCAACAAAAGCAATGGTTATCTTTTCCAAAATCTATTTATTGCACATATAGAATGAACACTGATTATATGCTGTTTATATGTTAATAATTACAGTTATATTATCATCTTCAACCTCTAAAGATGCACTTTTTGTCTCATAATTTTAGATTCTGTTAAATTTATTTGACTCTCTATAAATCACTCTTTTTTGGGGAAGTAAAAATTTATTAGTTGCAACCTGCTTACTAGTTATGAAACTCCACTTATTAACATCAACCTTAATATTTTAATCATTCATGAGTCCATTTTTTGTAGGACCTTTTTAAAAAAAAAGTTAACAGTTGTATATATAGCAACACCAAGAGAGTGCTGCAAGCCGTATTTACAATCCCAAAATCCCAAAAACAAAATAATGCCCTTTTTCTTCTCACAAGGATTTTTTGTCGGACTTGTTATAAAAGTAATATAAATATATGTTATATTATTTGGGAGTTTAACTTTTCAATAGAATAGAAAGTATATTATAGTTTTGTTTCTGATAATCAATAATCTGTAGAGGTTTTCTTAAAAAAAGAACTATTTGTTGTTATATATTAAGTAGATATGGGTAGAAGGTAAATGAGATGTTTTTTCTCTTGGAGTAGCTAGCTGTGATAGCTAAGCTTGATTTGTAATTTCATTACTTGGTGATTAATAGAATGTTTGGTTACCAAACAGAAGTAGATTGGTTGAAACTATAAACATAGAGTGAACTTGGTCTCATAAAATTTATTGTGTGGTGATGTGACAGTATGAATAATGGAGATAAGAAACTTGTTTTAATCATATTGGTGGCTTTAGAAGAGCGAATAGGTAATATTTGAAAACAATGGTTTCTAGGAATAGTTAATGTTCTAAATATTAATCAAAAGTATCTAGAGTTTTGATGCTAAAGGAGTGTCAAACATTTCTGGAAGTCTTAAAATGAAATAGCATAAATTGAGACAAAGGAAACTTCTAAGCTGTTACGATTTTCGTTAAGGTTTATTACATAAACTTGCCTTTGAGGTTGTCATTGTTACACTCTCCCCTCACCTGTGGTCTTAGAAACCTCTATTGTTTTATGTTTTGCGTAATGGTACTCATTGTTTTTCTATGAGTTTGCTAACATGTCTAACTCTATTGCTTGGAAATAATGCAACTTTATTTTATCATAAATAAGCTTTTGAAAGCTATTATTTGAAAACAAAAAATAGTTCATGGAAATCTTGAGCAGTTAAAGGATGCCTATATTCAAAAATGGCCTTTTCATGGGTGCCTTTCTATTTTATGTTAAAGTGGTTATCAATTAACTACCGAAAGACTCTGTTTATTAGATGTTTTTGATTACTGTAAATTATTTCTTTTGAATGTAGTGCAAAGTCATCAATTCATGTGAGAAATTCTTATTTTGGTTACTCCGAACTCAGAATATACCTGAATTTTTATTGAATCATGTGAACTTAGCTAAAACCAGAACATAATGAAACAAAAGGGTCTATACAGTTGATACCAGCTAGTTGGATTAAAGTTAGTTGTTGATACACTTACATTCAATTCAATTGGGGATAAGTGTGAGATCTTGACCATCTTCTTATAGGAACCTCCAATTTGCCTTGTTAGATTGTACTCCATTGGTTGAGGGAATGGATTGTTTTCTCCTAGATCAAACCTCATCTCATGAGCTAGCTTTAAGGGTTGAACTAGACCCAAATCCCAATATTCATTTTCTTAACATGGTATTAGAGCCAAACCTTATCTTATTCTCGGTTCACTTAATGTTGGTCCCCTATGTTATATTGTCTACAGTACACTCCAGATGTCCAGTCCCGAACATGTCAAGGTTGTTAGAGTGTTCCACGTTTGCTGAGGGAGTAGGTTGTTGTCTTCTTATATTGTTTTGACAATCCTATCCTCATGGCTAGCTTTTAGGATTAAACCCAATGTCCATTTTCTTAACGGCCTCGAACAATAAATTGTGTACTTATATTGCAAAGACATAGGTCTGAATACATCATAGGGATTCTTATTTTGAGGGTCTATTGGAAACAACCTCTCTACCTTCATTAGGTAGGGGTAAGGTCTGCGTACAAACTACCCTCCCCAGATCCCACCTGTTGGAAATATACTGGGCATGTTGTTGTTTGACAGCGTAGAGATACAAAGGATTCATATAGAGGACTAGGTTGGGATTAAGGCATATTTGTTACTCAAAATTCATATTTAGAATAGGGGAGGTTTTTGTAATAGTCAAAACCACAGGTTAGAAGTGCGATGGAAAGAACTTTTTATTCTTGACTGGACATATAAATTTGTTTTGGGATATGGGAAGAACTGAGTTCCCTAAAACTCTTGAGATTATGAGAGACTATCAACTTGTAAGATGCTAATTGTGACAAAAAGCACCCTTATTTGCTGTTGAGCCCATCTATTTGCCTTGGTGGATGGGATTACCTTGGCTACCTGTGCTTGTGTGGGGTGGACAGACTATCCCCTGGATCAGTTGAGGTGTGTGCAACCCGGCCACCAAGTATAACACACTTCCCCTCCAAAAAAAAAAGAAAAAAAAATTAGACCAATTTCCTTAAGTGGAATAATTCTTTTGTACTTAGTATAAATATCTTGTTTTCAGTACAATGTACCTGATAGTACTTTATATTACTTTATCCTTGATTTAACTACTCTTTATAAGTCACCTTCTTACCCGTTTAATTATTTTTTGAATCATATTAAACATCTCCAACGTAATCATCTGCCTGCACTTCCCTCCAAAAAAAAAAAAAAAATAGACCAATTTCCTTAAGTGGAATAATTCTTTTGTGCTCAGTATAAATATCTTGTTTTCAGTACAATGTACCTGATAGTACTTTATATTACTTTATCCTTGATTTAACTACTCTTTATAAGTCACCTTCTTACCCGTTTAATTATTTTTTGAATCATATTCAACATCTCCAACGTAATCATCTGCCTGCACTTTTTTCTTTAATCTCCACTGCAGTTGGGCCTTATAAAGTGCAGCTGATGAAGGAAAATACAATTGGTTTTTTAAATCTTCATCTGTTACATATAAGAATTGTGATTTTTCAAATTTCAAATCCGCCTGCTGAATGCTACAGTTTTACAGATTGATTTTGTCTTTATGCACTATTTGAGAAAAATAAACTCAATCTTTGGTCTATGTGATGTAGGCTTGTACTATTGGATAAGCAATCATCTCTTTCTTCTACTACAATATGCCCCATTGCATTTTCACTGCTTTTTGGATTGAGCTGCAGTTCATCCAGCAAAGTCCGTTAGACTCCTCACATATTTTTGTTTACGAATTTAGCATTTTTCTCCTTTTTTCAGTTGCATGCTAGAGCACCAAGCTCTTGCACTACTTATAAGTTATACCATATAAAGTTAAGCATTTAACTCTAAAAAACTTGTATATTTGGGGTTTGTGTGGTATCTTGGACAGTTTTATTGACCCTTTTGGTTAGAACTGGAATCTACTCTGCTCTAATTCTCCAATTGACCTTGCCTCCTCAAATTATACAAAAAGGGGGAAAAAGGAAAAGGAAAAGATTAAGGCAATTATACACTTACATAAACGAAAGGGAGAAGAAAGAATCCCACTACTTTTAGAGGACAATTCAATTGAGTACAGTGAGTCGGCACCTGACTAAGGCAAGCATACACTTAAATAAACCAAAGGGAGAAGAAAGAATCCCACTACTTTTAGAGGACAATTCAATTGAGTACAGTGAGTCGGCACCTGACTAAGGCAAGCATACACTTAAATAAACCAAAGGGAGAAGAAAGAATCCCACTACTTTTAGAGGACAATTCAATTGAGTACAGTGAGTCGGCACATGTGAAAAATGATGTACTACAGGAAGAGTTACAACTTTTTATGTTACTCAGTGACCACATTCTTTTGCAAATGGGTTTTTATCAAATGTCTCCTGTAAATTTTTCTGCAGTACCGATTCTTTTTCCTATTTGGTCTCTTTCATATATTTGGGGTTAATTTTGGTGATTGCGACATGCATGCATACTGCTTGAAACATACTTTTGGAAACTAAAAATTTCAGTAAACAATCATAACAAATATCTTGTTACTGTCTTTTATAGTAAGACAATAGACCCTTGTGGTCCGGCCCTTCCCCGGACCTGCGCATAGCGGGAGCTTAGTGCACCGGGCTGCCCCCCTTTTTTTTTGTCTTTTATAGTAAAACATCTTCTTACACCCCCGCATTTATTTTTTGCTTCCAGCTGCCACAGCAGGAAAACTCATTTGATTGTGGCCTTTTTCTGCTACATTATGTGGAACTTTTTCTGGAGCAGGCTCCGCTCAACTTCAACCTCTCCAAAATAACTGCATCGTCCAAATTTGTAAGCTGTTTCGACCTTGTTATATCCTTCTGAATTGAACCGGGGGTTATCATTTTATATATGTTAGGGGGCGTTAGCTGATGTATATCTTGGACTTTAGAGAAGCTTTTGCACTTCATCCATCGCCATCTCTCACTAAGTCGGCAAGGTCATATTGTTTATGAGTGCTTGCTTTTCTGGGTTTTCTGCTATCATTCCTCATGCATTGAATTCTTTTCTCAAATACTTCTCAAAATTTTCTATTGTGACTAATTCGTTTATCTTTTGTTCCTAGAGCTGCTCCAGGTTTTGATTAATTGGTACTAGTCAGTCTTAATAGATTGAGAATATCTTTCTTTTCTGGTATGCATGCTGATTAAAGAGGAATGTATACTATTTTCTTGAGGCTTGGGTAGTATAAGGGGTAGAATGAGAGGAAGAGCTTGAGGATATAGGCTTGGGTAGTATAAGGGGTAGTACATGATAAGGTAAAAGTTCAAAAAGCAGTCTCCCACGTTTACCTACATGCTCTTTATCCCTTGGGTAGTATAAGGGGTAGAATGAGAGGATGAGCTTGGGGATGCACTTTACACATTCACTATTTATGACCCATTTAGGCCATCTCCAACCTTGCACTATTTTTTGCACCAAATCTATATTTGGTGCAAAATTTAGTGTTTTTTTGCTCCAACCCAACACCAAATCTTGCACCATTATAGAGTGTGAATAGTCACCAAATTTGGTGCAACACTATTCATCAACACCAAATTTGGTTTAATATTATTTTATTCATTTTTATATTTTTTTGACTTTTAATTTATCATATATTGTGTATATAATTAATTTATATATTAATATCTTTATAATTTTAATTTTATATTCTATTTTTTTGATATATTAATTTTTGTATATGTTATATTTATATAAAATTATAAGTTAATTTTATTATTATTATAATTGTATAAAAAGAAATATAACCATTATTTAAAAATGAAATATGCAAATGTAAAATATATCTAATGTTGCTAAAATTGAAAAGTGAAACTAAAATTTAAAAAAGAAATTA
The DNA here is from genome assembly GCA_005239495.1 of Nicotiana undulata. Classification (NCBI taxonomy): domain Eukaryota; kingdom Viridiplantae; phylum Streptophyta; class Magnoliopsida; order Solanales; family Solanaceae; genus Nicotiana; species Nicotiana undulata. The sequence continues at coordinate 24,203 of ML255924.1, forward strand.
ACAATACATAAAATAAAAATACATTAACATTAAAAGTACATCAAAGGAGGATACATTAAAATTGAAATTACATTAAAAACATAAAACATAAAACATAAGTTAAATAATCCAGCAAGTTATTTCCAGGTGCACCAAAATTACTAAAATACTGAGAGAACGGGGTAGAAGATTGTTATGCTTGTGGTTGTTGAAATTGTTGACTTCTTTTATCGATTATTCGTTTTTGTTCTTGTCGCAAAAATTCACGAAGATTTGGATCGTCAATGGAATTCAAGTTCGTCAATAAAATTTTATTTTCTTCTTTGAATTCTTTTTGTCTCGAAGCTTCATATCTTGAGTTACTTGACTTTTCCATCGCCTCAACAAGCCGACTATTTTCCGATTGGACCATTTTCATGTAATCTTCATCAATTTTTCTCTTCAGTTTTGCTTTCTTTACCCCAACAGGTCGTTGTGATAATGTGACCTCACCTGCAACACCCTCATTTAAATTTAGTGAAAATGATGACAAGTTAGGAGACGATACCAACAGTGAATCAGGAGTAGGAGCCTCAGACTCCGGTGATACATAAGTAGAGCCATGCTTTCTTGCTTTTGTTCTTCCAAAATCACCATCGCTAAACTTCTCAAAATCTTTCATCATATCCCACACATGATCAAATTTAAAGTCTTCTTTAAAGTTCGGGTCTTGCATAAGTAAAGCTTTTGCTGGTGCAATCTGCAGTATTTAAGTAAAAGTAAGATAAACAATAAGCAAATATATATAAATATAGTATAATCAAGTAACTAAAAATGGATAAAGACACAAAAAAATTAAGGATAAAGATGCGCATTTCGCACTTGGTAATGCATTAATCGAGCATTTATGGGAGAATATAGGCGAAAGTTGAATATTTATGTGGTACTTAAATTAAATTTACTGTGATGTAATATTTATTTAATTATCTTTTATCAATGATTTCACTTTTAGTTGATTTATCCTTTAAAATAATTTTGTAATAAATGATTATATAAGTGGTGAATGTGAATTATATGTGATGAATATGGAAAAAAGAAAAAAGAAAGAATTTGTTTGAAGGAAATAAAAAATAAAATTTAAATAGAAGATAATAATATAATATAGAAGAGAGAAGAATATGAAAAAGAATATTCTTTTTTGGTGTAAAATATAGTGTAATGGTTGGAGCAAATTTGGTATTGCACCATTTTGGTGTGAAATTTAGTGTGAAATTTGGTGTTAAGGTTGGAGATGGCCTTACAGTGAGGAAAAAAAATCTTTTTTTGGGACTAAAACGAGTGAAACCTAGCTTTGAGGTGGTTGAGATTCAAGGGGAAAGAAGAATAAATGGTAATATTCTACAGAGGATACAGGACAGAGAAATTCAGTTATGGAGAAGTTGGAACCAGACTAGCAAACAAGGCTTCACATTGAGCTGCCAAAGTGATGCAATGTGGATAAAATTTGGTGCTTTGCAATTTTAGTTGATACTGCTGAACCACATCATGCAGCTTTAATTATACGAACTTACATATCGGCATTTTGGCATTTTTCTATAGGATCAAAGTGTGTTTGGAGTAATAAATTGTGTTTTACCCCACTAGTAGCATTATTACTGGGTTGTTGTAGTAATAAAGCTCCAGAAAACATCTTAGGGTAATCTTAATATACCTGTCCTGTAGTTTAGTGAAATAACATAAAGGGGAGCCTACAAGTTATGATGATCCATTGTGCTTGTCTTTCTCCCCATTATCTGGAACTTTTTTTATTCTTCTATTTATTGTTGTGTCATTTGCTTTACTTGAGGCCTAATGCTACAGACATGCAGGGTGTTGCATTATGTGGCTACAAGATTCCTCTTTTTCTCGAGATATCATCTGTTAACATGTTGCCTCTCTCACATCTCTGTGAATCATTATTTCATTAGATTTCATGTTCATAGTTAAAGTTGAATACGCATTAATCGGGGAAGATTCTACTGTAGTGGCAAAGGGGTTCAAAAATTGTTTACTTATAAAATAAGTTGAAGACATATTAATCATGACTCTGTTGTAACTCCTGTCTTTCATTCCATTTTTAGATTTTGACTGTCCTGCGGAGCTGAGCGACTTAAATTCAGAGTCATTGGTAAACTTGTCTGACTGGACTAGGAATGAGTATCCTGAAGTTGACCTATTTCTTCACAAACTTATATCTTAAAAGATGCAATGTTTGAGATCATATAATGAGCATCTGCTCAATGTAACTTGCATTTTGTTATATGTAATCATGTTGTTATGATATCGGTGAATTATTGCATGATTTTACTGAACTCTGTGGGGATCTAACATTCTTAGCTTGATGTGAAGACTACAATAATATTATTGGGACGATGGGAAACCATTTTGACAGTTACATATGTGATTGACTGCTGCTGGGTTTATGCTATTGTTTCTTGTGTTGAATAGTTATTCATGTCCTACTGGCACTTTTGGTAATATTCCATTTTTCAGCTTGCTGGAGATTGGTTCTCAACTGAAGATGTTGATTGCAAACGTGAACATATTAAACGATTGATCTGTGAAATTACAAAAAATAGAGTTCAGAAGGTTTCTTCAGCTGATTCTGATGACAACTATTCTTTACATTGCTTAGAAGAGGAAAATACTTGTAAGACTGTTCCTCAGGAAACTTGCAGTGCCAGAGAAGCATGTCCTGGTGGTGACTTGAGCTCACATGAGGCTGAACTTCTTACTATGTCTCCTGTAGCCAACCTTATTATGGGTTTGAAGAGTGCTGCAGTATCAGAAGTGGTTTCTAGAGGTTTGTTGCAAGCACCAGATTTTGCAAAGCTACTTACTTATGACAATGATGGGCAAAAGGCACTACTGGATCCATTTAGGAATGTCATGTCACCAATAGAGGTAATCGATCTTTATCATTCTGGTGCTTAAGTTTGCTTGACTTTTTATAACAACCAATATTCTGGATGGAAGTCCTTCACAAAATAGTTGCATGAATAGTCGCCAGCTCCCCTTTTGTGGGATTGCTTGTTTTCCAGGGAAATATCTGTGAAAAGGGTTTGAACGACAAAACTAAGAAAGTGGCAAGGGCATTAATTTGTAGAACCTCATTGTTTGCAGATGTTGGTTATCTTACCATTCTCTTTGGATGTTGAGTGATGAAGGTGTGGTGCAGGAAAAGGGGCCTTTGCAACTACTACTTTGGAAAAGGAATCAATTTTTTTTTCATCTTGCCCCCTTACTAAAGTGGTGCATTTGTATTTGTCCAAATATTTCCTGTTTAACTCTGGCGTTCAGCTTTTTTTTTTCTTTTTAGCCTGAAGTTATCACATTCTTGACGATGTTCCTGTCTCTTATCCAGTTTATATTCGCATATCCAGTGGTTAACTTAGTTGTCTTGTTTCTTATTATTTTTTAAAAGGAAGAGGCAATTGGGGAGCAAATGTCTATCTCACCAGCCATCAAAACAGGGAGCCAGCCCATTGAACTTTTTGCAGCACCACATGCTTCTAGCAGTTCTAAAGCAGAAACCATGTTTCCTGGAAGAGCTAGTCCTCTTAGCAAAGAGATAACTCCAGGTTGTCAAAGTTATGGATGTCGATCTCCAAATTCCCTAGATGATGAAGAGCTTAAGGCTGAAGTAGAGGAGGTTTCCGCTCCTGATGCAGCAAAATCTGACTCACCAATTTCGACAGAGGAACTTGCACGCTATATTGTTTTGGACTCTCAGGAGGAAGATGAAAACCATGATCCGAATGGTCTGGTAAATAACCTACCCACTACAGCCACTATTTCTGCTTCGTGCCACAAGGAGGTTAACTCCACTGATATCTACGATTATAAAGTAAATGAAAAGATATTGTCTTCACAATTAGTAGAGCAGGCTGCAAAGAAGCCAAGGCCTGAAGTTTTGGAGGTGTCCAGTTCTGGAACAGGGAACGACGAAACTGTGCCTTCTTCAACTTCATGTGAGGAAGTTGCAAGCTTATATATCCAGGATTCAGAGGTGGTCAACTCCGCCAATTGTAGTGAAATAGATAATTTAGGACCAGCAACAGGATCCAGGATCAAGCATGTTGCAGGGCAGATGAGGTATTTGTTTCGCCGTCGACTAAGAGACGGATAAACCTGCCAGGAGACTTAAATTTGCATAATTGACTTGCATGCACAGCGTTTTTGGTTGTTATGGATATCGAAGGAAGTAGGTACAACTGTAAATACACCTACTGTCAACAATGAATCTTGCCACCTTTCCTCTTTGGCCACCTTTTTGTCCAGAACTATCTATGCGGAGGAAATACGTGTATATATATAGACATTTTATGGTTGAATATTGGGTGTTTCTGTTTCTTTTTCACCAATTAAATATATTGAAGTTTTTAGATATTAGTTAAGTCATATAAAATATTCTACCAATAAATATTTTAAGCTTTACCAGGTATTTGTCTAGCTCCTTAAAATCTAGAAGACCCAAAAAATGATGAATTTTTTTGCCAATTGTCCTGGTTGTGTGTAAATTTTATTGCAAAGCTTACTCTGCGGTCGAGTGAGATCGCTATGTTTGGAACTTTACTTCTCAGTAGTTTATTTTACTATATATATGGACCTCGTAGGCCATCCAATTTTCTGCGACGTCCCGATAAATATTCAACAGCATCTCCTACTTGTACTTTCTGGAGATCAATTTGTTGATTTCTTTTTGAAACCACAGTGAGATACTCTCCGTTTTTAATTGGTGAGAACTTATCCGCACTGGGCGTTTACAGATGACCAATAACCAAAAGACACATGTCGGTTTACTTAATTACAACTATTAGTACTTAATCATAGCTAACTGTAATGTGTTTGGCACATGATCTTAAATAATTAATATAAAAAATGTCAAATCTCTTGTTATTCTGCATCACTAGTGTGCGAATACTTTGATATAATATTAATCTTATAAATCATGATCTAATATAATATCATATTATTTTAATAAATATTTTGTGTTAATTTATTTATCAATTTGGTGTGCAAAAATATAATAAATATATACAAATCAAAGGATATACATCATATAGTAATGAAATGAATTATTTGTTCCTTATTTATTCTTATTAAATTAGCAATGAGAAAGCTCTATAATACCGTCCTTATATAATAGTAGTAGAAATTTACTGTAAAAACCAAGTTTTTCTCGGAAGCAAATATAATATTATGTTATAATATATGTTCTCTATACACTACTTCACTATAACAGCTAAAAAATTCAGAACAAATGAGGCTGATATAAAGAAACCAGGTTTGACTGTACTCCCAATTTGAATTGGTATTTTGTTTTTTCGTTTTTACTTTAAATTAATTATAATCTCCAATCTTGTTACAATTTTGTCCTAAAAATCTACATTTGTCATCTTATGCTTATATGTCACTTGGCTTGATATGGTGACTTTGTTTCTCCTTTTCATTATAATATAGAATATAGATGTTCTTAACCAAGCATCAAGTAGATGGACGAATACTCTCATTTGAAAAATTCTTTGACACTAACCACATGTCAAAGGTCATCACTGGCGATTTTGGACATGGAACTTTTGATATCAAAGTTTTCCCTTGTTGCAACTATACGAAGAGTTTATTTAGATTGCTATTATCTCTTTTTATTGCGCCAGCCTCTCCCATTTTTGAGACTAGAATTAGAGCTTCACATCATAAATGACCACCATTACTTCCGTCACTATGTATGTAGATGTTTCTGAATATACCGACAAATGTTTTGACAACTCATCCAAGTATTAAATTATTGAAGAAAGAATTACACAGAACGTGAAAATTAAGAAGAAGAGCGGCAAGTTTTTGGAATATTACAGTAATCTCAAAATTTCTAACGTTATGCTATTATAACTTCACTTCACTTCCTTTTTAATTTTTATTTATTTTAAAAAAGAACCTAGCAGGTAGACCTTAGTTTTTCTTCCGGATACGGTCAATTTAACTAAAGTGGGTATAAACACTTGCTACATTCAAGTTTTCATCAGTTTTAATTTTGTGAGACTTGTTTTGAAATTTGGGATCTTAAACACGCCATATATTTGTGTGGCTATAAAATATTTAAAATTTGTGATCTTAAATATTTTATATTAATATTTATGTGACTATAAAAATTTATCAGTAACAGTAACAACATGAAATCAAAAAGTTTAAAGTTAGATTATTTCTAATCATTTATGTGTCAATCTTTTTTATAAAAACTAATAAGGAAAGTGGATGAAATTAAAAGTATTTTGATACTTTTAATACTTGCTCCTTATGTTTAAGAAAGATTGAAATTATTACTATTTGGGAAGTCTACGAGATTATTTTTTGACCATATTTTTCTTCAATAGTTTATAAACATTTTCAGTTATGAATTATTATGACTTATAGTTTTTTGTTATGTAGTTTCTCAAAATATAATATTAATTTCAAAAACTTGAAGTATCTATGTCCAAATACATATCATATTCCGAACTATGACAATCTTTTTGAAAACGGAAAGAGTACTATTCAAAGGCGGATCCAGGATTTTAGATTTATGGGTTCCAACAAAAATTTCAAGTTAATATATAATATTAAACGGATGAACGGAGTGAGTTCCAAACTAAATATTTTTATACATTTAATAGATTTTTCAATACAAATATAGGCTCTACACAAAGACTACTGGGTTCACGGGAACCCGTAGCGGATGAACTAGATCTGCCTCTGGTACTATTTCCCATGTTTTGACACTTAGTATGGATAAACACGGAGGCAGATGTAGTGAACAACTGGCGTGTTCAACTGAACACATAACTTTTGACGCAATATAAAAATTTATTAAAATTGTAAAAATAGTGGATATGAACCAATAATTTAAAAATATAATAAGTTAAATGCCAAAAACCTTAAAAGTTAAACCCATAAAATTAAAATTCTGAATCCTCCAGTAAATAAACATCTTCGTTTAATTGAGAACAAGGACATTCAAGGATGTGGAAAGGTAACACTTTCCAAAAATAATTTGCGCGGTCAGAGTCAATAATCGTGTGCTTGTCGATCGAGTGGTCCATATTCCCTGAAAATAAAGATAATGAATAGTACGTAAAACATGTACATTCATCAGGTAGGTGCATCTATTTCTATGCCAACTTCTCATTGGGGCTAAAAATTTCATAGTCAAATATGGCAACATTTACCAAAATGGGAATGCTGCTCATGGCCACCTCGAAAAGACCTCCGGCTAACTATTTTTCCTCTTTCAGCCGAGTAAAACCATCTACAGCCGCTGCTGCAGGTGGCATGAAACCTGAACCACCACGTAATCAGTATTCTACTATTTCATCTTCAGATCAAAATCCCACTAGACGTTCAGGGAATTACGGACCTACATTCTGGGATTTTGAATATCTTCAGTCCATGCACAATGATTATGTGGTAAGTTACATTTCTTTAGCACTCATTCTTTTTATTACTGTCCGTTCACGGTACACTAAAAAAATGTTTTCATTTTTACTTGTCACTTTACAAGAGAAGATAATTTTTTTCCCTGTTATACCCATGATATTTATTACTCATTTCAAATTAATTTTTTCAAATCCTATAAAATATGCATCAATTAATATGAGTATCATGGTAAATTATGCACTTCATTTATTATTTCTTAAGAGACGTAAAAACTCAAAGCGTGAACAGGGGGAGTACTTAATTGCATAAAGTTAAAGCTGATCATTAGTAATGTCATGGGCGGCTTTCCAGCCATGCCCCATGACCCTTTGGACGCGTCCCGTGGCGTCCCAGCAAGCCTCCCAACGCCTAGCGCCACGAACGGCTCCGTGGTCTTGGTCGCACCAAGTGACAAGCCCGCATGTGCCTCTGTCGCCCCACCAATTTCCCTCGCTAGCGCCCAGCCGCAAGCAGCTGCCAACAGCGCCGCGCGCGCAGATCGTGATGCCTGAGACAAAGTTGCTGCCAACGGTCCTGTTTCTACCTTTGTAGAAAACTAAGTCTTTTTCTTTGTAAATATAGACTAGCTTTATTCCATGTACTTTCATTATGTTTCTCTAGCGTAGTTTAGTCTACTCATGTAA
>MDKH01139350.1:0-34707 GCA_005239495.1 Nicotiana undulata
TTACAAACAATATAGAAATTATTTTAAAATGATATATATGTCATTGATCAACCATCTTTCCTTTTCTATAAAATAAAAGTATTGGGTGTTTCCTTTTAGTTCAGATGAAATTAATGTGGCTACTGGACTCAGCTCGCCTTCCGTAACGATCCCCTCTAGTTCCCCTAGTACACCCTTAAATGAGCAACACTTGTCCACTTTCTTATTAATGGTCTATAATTAAATATTTTTAATTTAGACGACACACTTTTCTTATTAGTCCATTGTAAAAAGAATGACACATTTTTACTATTAAAAATAATTTAATTTTGAATTCTTTATTTTATTCATTTTACTCTTAATGAAAAGCTTTAATCATCACACAAGTGTCACGATCCCCACAAAGTTTTTACCCCTTAATCTTTTAAGATTATAATTTTCAAAAGTCTTATTTTTTTCTTAAGCTCCGCGAGTCAAACTACCTCATCTAAATTGAAATGAAGGGAGTACATGATAAATTATCACAATAAAGCAACATCTTTTTCTTAAAATTCAGAATCCGCCAAATATGATTGTTGAATTATATTTGTATATGACATAAAAAAAAATGTTAGTCGACGTGGCAAGATATTTATAACATGTAATGAAATTAACTTACTTTTTGGAGTTTAAGTTTTATATAATTATGGCGTAAAAAATATTTACGCGATAGCATTAGCGCTTCTAATCCGTTTTTTGCTGATTATTGCTTATGATTCGAAGCTTCGAAATAGAATTTGCTCACAGTTAATGTTTCAGCTGCTCACTTATTAAGTCGTAATAAATACAAATAATTTAAATACTACTACAACTTATTGGTTATTTCGTTTTCACTCATTTAGCTTCCTTCAATTGACCATAATTTTCTTTTCCTTCACAAAAGTTTGATAGTTCAACCTGATTATTTTATTATTTTATTTAAAAGTAATAGACTGTTTGGCCAAGCTTTTTTGGGGCCAAAAGTGCTTTTTTGGCCAAAAGTGCTTTTTTAGCCAAAAGCACTTTTGACCAAAAATTAAGGTGTTTGGCCAAGCTTTTGGAATTAAAAAAAGTGCTTTTGAGGAGAAGCAGAAGCAGTTTTGGAGAAGCAGAAAAAGTAGCTTCTCTCCAAAAGCACTTTTCTGAGAAGCACTTTTCAAAAAAAATACAGTTAGAAGCAGTTTTCAAAAGCTTGACCAAACACTAATTACTGCTCAAAAGTGCATTTCAAATTAGTTAGCCAAACACAAACTACTTCTCACCAAAAGCACTTTTTTAAGAAGTACTTTTGAGAAAAACACTTCTCAAAATAAGCTGATTTTAGAAGCTTGACCAAACGGGCTATAAGTAAAGTAAAAAGAAATTTCTCTGTTCTACCTGAGTCAAATATAAGTTAGAAAAATTGTAAATCTTTTCAGATACTCTGCTTAAAGATAGAGCTGCAACAGATCTGGTGTTTACAGCAAAGCACATTACTTTGCCAAGATTAAGCAGTAAATAGAAGTGATAATATATGCTAATTAATCATAATTAGTGAAAAGGGTGGATATGGAAAAGACATGTCATGTATTTATTGATTTAGTGTAAATACCAGAGAAACATGTATGCCCATTCGCGATACCAGCCTTCTGAATGTAGTTTACTCAACATACACATCAGAATATGCATTGTACAAACGCCAACAACTGGTTCATTCAGATAATTGAGGACTTTTTGCTCACCTTCAACCCCACCAACTATTGTGTTTTTATACTTTGTGAAGGGAGAGTGAAGAGTGGTGAAAAATTTTCAAAATCTAAAAGATGCTATCATCCTAAGCACCATTGGATGCATTGACCAAAAATGGGGGAATATGATGCTCCAAAACAGCCAATAATTCTCTTCCCTGGTTTACCTCTTCCAACACGATGCCGTCAAGCCTTTTCGCTGCTTCCACAAGCTGCCCCCTAAGCCTTTGTGATAACAAGTAACCCCCTGCCTTGACACATTCCCTATACAGCGGCAGGTATGCTATTGCTACTCTCAAGGGCCCGGGAAGATCCGCCAAACACACGGGAGATTCCCCCCATTTCAAAATACGCACGATATTCAAGTAGTGTTCTTGTCCTTGCCTAAGCCCGTCTGAGAAAGCAGCTTCCGACCAATGCTCCCGAAGGAAAGACCTGAGCTCAGGAGCGACTGCCTCGTCGTCTGACTTAGCGATGCTATCCGCGACCGCATAAGTAGCAGCTGGATCACCGAGGAAGTCTGAACTTAGTAGAAATGCTACACCATCGAGAGATCCGCCACTTCTTTCACCAGCAGCCTTAAGAATCTCGATACTTAGGGCAGCAAGAACATGCTGAGGAACGTGAGGAAGGAGATATTCGGCAACTTCAACCTGACAACTGGAGGTAGCAGCTGTGAGGGCGAGACATAGTTCCATGTCTCTGCAACCTCTTTTAACAAACCAGTCAACTACCTGAATGCAGCCCCTTTCAGCAGCTCTCATCAAAGGTCCCAAGAAAGCCATCGCATTCCCTTCTTCCACTAGACATTCCATAGTTCCAATTTTACCATAATGGGAGGCGAATCCCAGAGCCAAGTCGACATCAACGTCCAAGCTATTCCTTTGAGCAATCTATGAGAGAAAACAACCGATGAGGATGATAAACAGCTCTACCCTCCAAATATCCCGGGAGAAAAGAGCACAGCAACAAACAAATAAGAAAATAGAAGGTGAAACTTTTGCTCCTAAATTCAAGCCTCAGCAAGCATACAAAGAAGTGGTGAAAAGAGGCATTGTGAATAAGAGAAACACCACGACTGACCAGAATGAAGTATAAATCGATTAGACTGCAACTGGAAGCAATAAAACAAGACCAGTACCGACATTGTACAAGTTAACCAGCATCAAAATCATAATGTGTTCATCAGGACATCGAGCATAAGTGAGCTGAAGTACTAACAAATTACAACAGCAGAATATTCTTGACACCATAAAACTCATCTGTTTATCAGTTGCCAAAGCAAATATAACCGTACCATAGCACACCTCAATCAATAATGCAAGACAAATAACTCAAAACATGTATAACTTCAATGAATTTTAACCCCCCCACCCCCACCCCCAAAAAAAAAAGGAAAGAACCCAAGTGGATCGTTCTCAAGCTAATCACAATCACTTAACTGGACCACCACAAAGCCCGCAATCTAGAGAAGCAATTAAAAATATCCCTATAAATAGAATAGCTTACAAACACAAAGTAATGCCCGGTAACTGAACATCAAAAATGAAGTTGGCAATATCACCAACTCCGCCATTACCAAATTAAATGAACTTTGGCATATGAAAAGCCAGCTCATTTTCCTATTTCCCCTTTTGAAAATAAAAAAAGGCATGCCAGTTTACAGATTAGTTAAATGTCATATTTGAAGAGGATAAAGGTTTATTTCCGTAAATGAAATCTGAGGGTTTGCGATGATATATTAATACACAGGACGTTGTCTGTTTGATGATAGTACTGGGTCATTTTCTCTTCATTTTGTCTACTTTCTTACTCCGCTAGTGATCATACTCCAACACGTGCGCGCACACTCACATGACCACTTTGTGAGATGTGAAGCAGAGAAAGCAGAAACACGATGTGATTCCTAACGTTTAGACTTCTTACAGGCCATTGTTAAATTCATAGAGAGAGAGGCGATGTTGATATCAATGGCTACAGAGGGGTGGCATTATCTAAAAAGTCAAGAATTTCGAAGATGCTATGACAGTCACAAGGTTAAAACCTAGGAAATAAGGACATTAAATTTTAGGGACCCTATCCGAGTTGCAGTTGATTCTTGGCATGAGCAGTTGTCACTACACAAACATGCGCATGACATCAAATCCTAAAAATCATTTGGGAGTGAATGTTGGGTTACTAAAGTCCACATCTACAAGATGAGTGTCTCAAAGATATTAATGCAAAGACGGATGTGCAGCCATACAAGATTAGACAATATCTAAATGAGCACATTCACTAGAAGGTACAAGTGTAGCACACACCGAGGGAAAACGAGAGGTTGTTTGAGATGGTTTGGTCATGTCCTATGCCGACCTCCAGATGCATTGGTTCATAGATGTGAACCCATGGTGAGTGAAGATGTTAAAAGGGAACGAGATAAACCTAAAAATCACATGGAAGGAAGTTGTCTCAAAAAACCTATAATCTCTTGGAATCCATGAAGACTTAGCAAAAGATAGGGCAAAACAGAAGAAAAAGATCTATATAGGCAATACCAATTAGCTGGGATGTTTAAGTCATGTTAGTACATCTACTTTAGCCCCTATGCTTTCTAGGAGTTTTTAGCTCTGTCAGAGAGTTATATGCTAGTAGAAGATATAGAGAAGTTCTAGTACTTCTACTTTTCTTTTTAGTTTGTATAATATTGGTCTGAAATTGAGTTTAAATGGAGAAACATGGTCCCTAACTTGTTTGGAACTGAAGCATAGTTATTGTAATTGGAGTTAGACCACCACAATATGACTGAATACCATCAGGATACTACATCCTACCTTTTTGATCTTTTCATTCAGGTAAAAACATATTTGTATATAATCAATTGTGTCATTTTCTAACGATGTTCACAACATAACCAACATTGTTTGAAGGCGAAAACGTAAAAGCATCAAGTCTACCAGCACTGTCGCTGCAAAGCACAAATAAGGCTTGCAGTTTAGTGAAAAAGGTGCAAATGAAGAGATAGGAAAAGTCAAACATATCAAAATTTAGTTTCCTAACAGATTGTAAGTTTCTAATGCAAGGATTTGCTGACTAGATTTAAACTAAGATTCTCATTTGCTATTTCAGACCACTACCATAACCATCCATAACATTTTTCTCTCTATATATGTCTGTGTGCGTGCTTGTGTCTGTATGTATGTACCTTCGCTTGTTATATTTCTTGTTTAACGCTGTCCTCTCCTAGTGGGAGTGTATAGCCATCACCGCCTTAGTGCATAGGTGTATGAATTAGAACACCTCATAACCAGAGCATAGATCTATGTTTATACCTTAATTAAGAGCTTTAGCACACCTCTGACACACTGGAAAGTACAAATCTCCAGTTTCCTTCTCTAGACTGAGTTCTGAGTAGGAAAGAATAACGGGGGCAGTGCTAAAACTCTTTTTGACAGCAGGGAAATTCTGCTACTACATTGAGGAATTAATTTTATATTTTAATTTTTATTCTCTCTTTAGATGCTTTCTTAATCTTTATAGCGATGCTCACATATTGAACTCTATATGTGATGATTGAACCTAAAAATTGATGGAAAATGCCGCTCATATCTCTTGCTGGATAGTACTAACGTTATTTGCACTGTATGTAACAAGTTATATACAAAAACCTACAATCTCGTCCTAGTCAAGCTCAAGCCATGGCCTTCTCATTTCAAAATTTTTGTTCTTAATGTTTGTCCATATCCAAAACAATGCCTACTGAATATTGTAGTATATTATCCGTGCTATTGCGATAGGTTGACAATCAGCATAAAATAGTGGAACTATGATGACTCTTCTCAATAATTTCATTAGGATGTACCAATTTCAAACCTCAATGCTATGGAATAACTTGTTAGAATATTGGTAGAGATAAAACAATGAGTTCCCATGCAGAAAGGGCAGTATTACAAAGGCCCAAAAGATACCAATCTAATGAAGTTTCAATCGACTTTCTACCTAACAAGTCACTCCAGCATGCTGCACTATATTTGGATGTTTAACTGCCCTCGCACTAGGAGAAGAACTGGATTAAGGTAAATCACTTCAACTTGAGATTTTCGTCGGTTTTGTGGTGTATATGTAAGAAAACATTTACTTCTTTATGTCTCGGTTGCTCTTTCTCGAAGTGAAACACTAAAAGTACTTTTCTAAGCCTGACTGAAAGTTAAGGGCGAGAAAGAAAGAATGTCAAACAAAACAAGCATTGCAAGTGAAACCTAAAATATCAAGCACCATAGAAACACAGTACCCTTGGAAATATACTAGGAAGTAAAACTGACTAAAAGGGAGGATACGTCTTTCTAAAAGCAAAGGCACAAAACAAATATTGTAAATGTTAGTATACCTGCAAAAGAATGCGGACAAGCTCGGTGCTCCCAAAACGAGATGCTTCAAGAAAGCATTGGTTGACATTGTCCGCACCACCCTCCACCAACATGCCAAGCAAACCTTGGATTGCAGTAGCTGAAATACCCGATGCCCAGCCCGGATCAAACGAACTAGAGAAGAGTGTAAGTGGGAAGCAAGCTGCATCAAATGCTTCTGTGAAATCTTTTCCCGTAAGGTGGTTCCCAGCAAGATCAAGGAAAGTCTTGAAAGCCGACAACTGTAGTTGTATTTCAACAGCAGCATTATGCCCAACCTTATCCCTATTCCCTTGGCAGCGGGAATGAAAACCAATACATTTAAGAGCCCATTCAGTGAACTTCTGAACCTTAGCACCAGCTTCTGCCTTCAAAACTTCATCCCCATTGCACTCTTGAAGTCGTTCATGCAACCTGCTAAGAGTAGCGTAAAAATCCAGCCAAAAGTTGAGCAACACAAGCACCCAACATAAGAATAAAACTAGACATGAAGTGAAAAGGGAAGCGAAGGAAAAAACCAATATCAAAAGTTAAAACTTGAACTCTTAAATTATTACCAATTGAAATCCTAAATGTGAAGAAATGATAACACCAGACCAGCAAATTATATCAAGATTCTTTATGTACTTTACCAATAAGCAGATGCATTTTCTTAATGCTTACATGTCTGTGGAAGACTGAAAGTAGAAATTTCAGCATTAGGAATTTTGGGCAACTATGAATTTCATTTCGAGGCTGAGAAGTTAGTAAGATGCTCTTTCAAGTGAACAAATATCACTTATTAGGGTCAGTAAACATGCCAGCAAGAAATTAGATTTATAAGAAAATCTTTCTAGACCTATGTCCAGAGCGAAAATCCAAAATTCATGGTTTTGGAAGAACTTAAGATTTCAAATAAGCATGTTGCAATTTGCACTATTTGTACACATTTGACCAGGTATGCATATTTAAGAGATGGGGAAGCATTGAATAGCAAATTGAATAACCTCTGGACTTATTCTACCATCACTTAACCATAAACAACAAAATTCAAGATTATGTGAGAAAAGTGCTACCTCTATCACATAAATTATGTAACGGGAGAAAAGCAAAATCTCTGACCTTTGTGCCATTACAGTTACAGTATCCGCGAGGCTCATAGTTCGACTCTGGCAAGCAGAAACACAAGAAGCAAGAAATGAAGTCCTTAGGGCTGCCCGAGTGAAATCAAAGGCACCATTAGAAATGATCTTCTTAATCAACCCTGTTATCCCATACAACTCTTGTTGCGTACTTAAAAACCATATCGAATCTAAAGCAATGCACAATGCATCATTCAAAGTCAGGGGATCCGCCAGTAGAATCAAACTCTCGGCCAGCTCCCAGTCATGGCAACTCACAGCACCCTGAAACAATCGCCCTAACTCGATCCTCTCTTGTCTATTAAGCTTCTTCTCATGCCCCGATTTCTCATTTTTCCCGACCTCACAGTCTGAACTAGTCAATCTGGCTTTAAGTTTATTAACTCCACAACTACACCCTCCTCCTCCTCCAACTATAGGAGATGATCTAAAGTCTTTACTTACAAGCGGAGATTCTCTCGAAAATACCACATTACCATTGCTTCCTTCACCATTCTCATTGCTCAAACCAGGTATTCCAGTCTCACAAGATTCCACTTCCATCTCAAAACACTGAGATTCTTCTGTATTAATCTTGATCCCATTTTCTATTCTGTCTTCTTCCATTTTTGACCAATCAAATTCAACACCCAAAACTGTCCACCAAACAACTAAACAAATCAATTCTTCCAAGAAACACCCATAAGGTAAAATAAAAAAAAAAATCCACAATAAAACTCAAAATTTGGGGAAAGCCTCTCCCTTTAGCATAATTTAGACAAAACCCAAAATTGGATTTTCCTCTCTTCCTCTTCCAACACACAAAAAAGCCCCAAAATTTTACACCAATGAAAGATCAAACTCCAACATATTGCACAAACGCAAAAACAAAAATCAGACCTTGATATCCATTTCAACAAAAACTAGAGGATCCAAGAAAATCCCAAAATCAACATATAACAGCAAGTTATGCCCAAAAGTTCAGATTCCTAAGTTCACCATAAAACCCCTTTACCATCAAAGAATCATAACCTACAAGGAAACAGATTCTCATTAGCTACGAAAAGGGTATGCAGAAATGAAAAAACTTACCCGAAAAAAAAAATCAATTTAATATACAGATTCTTAAAGAAAACTACACAAAAATCAGCTTACATAATAGAATTATTACCACAAAGAAAAAGGAGTTGGTGAAATGAAGGAAGGAGAAGAAAAATAAGTGAAAATAATGGAGAGGAAAAATTAAAGAAACCTGATATAACAACTAGTGGGGGAGAAAGTGAGAAACCCTTTGCCCCTTGTTGTTCTTGGATGGTTAAGAGTATTTTGCCCCTTTTTTATTATGTGTTTCTCTCTTTTTTTGTCAATTTTCTCCTGCAAGTTTACATTTGTTTATTTCAGATTTATTTTTATTTTTTTTTCTTCATTTTTCTACTTCACGGAATCTTAACACCTTTATTGCCCAACAGAATAAG
Organism: Nicotiana undulata; assembly: GCA_005239495.1. NCBI lineage: Eukaryota > Viridiplantae > Streptophyta > Magnoliopsida > Solanales > Solanaceae > Nicotiana > Nicotiana undulata. Next base: position 8,685 of record MDKH01139350.1, read on the forward strand.
ATTTTAAAAAAGGAAAATAAAAATCTGAGAAATCAATTTATTTTGAATCCGAAAATTGAATAAATTGGCATCTTTTGCTTTACGGGTATAATATCTGTATTATTTAATTTTTTATCATTTTTTACCCTATCAAATTAAAGTATCATACATACAACAATAAATAACTACTTGTAGTGAAGAATAATTATAGACAATCTATTACTACTAACTTACACTTGGTTAAACTACATCATATTGTAAAAATATTTATGTTATCATCACGTAAAATTATATAAATTCTTTCTCGTTCCTTCGTATTGAATCTTTCATATATTTAAAAATACTATTTGAATTTGAGATATCCATATAATTTAAACCACAAAAATTAGTCATTTTTGTGCCCCAATGGTCTAATTTAAAAGTCAATAAATTGGATGCAAACTTAAAAATCAAGATTTAAATTTTAACAAAAATAAATAAACTATGAGGTGATTTTTTTTATCATGCAAGTGGTGTAGCAGATATATCTAATTAAATCGAGATACTATTGTTATTAGAAAAGAAAAGAAAAAAGGAATCATTCGTTTCTAAAACTAAAAAAAAAAAAAAAGATAAAATTCGTTTCTTGCATACCCGAAAGGGAGGAAATGTCTTTCTATAACTTTCATCAGAATAATTTAATGGAGGACAGTAGGAATATTTTTCCTTGAATATCTAAAAGATTTTATTTTTATATAATTTCAGATGTCATTGTTCTTTCTAATATGCTTAAGAATTATGATGAAAAAGCAAAAGGAGAAAACTACAAAATAAAATTGGAGGACAGACAAGAGTGGACTGACTACTGAGTCATGAAAGGGAGAGTCCCTCTTACTAAAACAACACACCACAAAAGGTTGCCCCCTCCATGGGCCCCACTTCTCACCCCACCCCCATTTCTCTCTACAACAATCATTACACAAAACAAACCCCCTAACCCCTTTGTCCTTTTCTTTTTTTCTTTTTTAGTTGAAAAGTATGCCATCATAAAGATTTCTTAGAAATTATACTCCTTCCTTTGGTTAATACCCTCAAAATCGTCTAAACTATATAATCTTTATAGCTTTCTACCTAAATTATTGCTTATCCCTAAAAACCTCATAAACTATATTCCTCTTCATAATAACCCCGGTCATTTATGTGACATATTGTGTTAAATCGCTTAACAATGCGTAAAAGGTGACAATAACCATTAAAATAGGCCCACCCAGCAGCAACTAACAACTAATTAACCTCTTTTTAAAAAACTTATATTTTCTCATTCTTTTTCTTTATATTACACATTTTTTCACATTTCTTCTCCATTTCTTCACCTTAATCCATTTAAAATTCTCTCTCTTTTTATTATTGAGTCATTTCTTATCTTTCTCGTTTTTATCCATCCTTCATTTTTACTCAAATTTATTTGAAAGAAGGAGCAAAAAATCCTCAACAAAAAGCAAAAGGCATAAATTTTTTTTAACAAACCAAATTATTAATAACAAGGCAAGAAGAAAGTTAGGACAACGAATTCAATATTTGAATACTTCTTCTTTTTCTCTATCTTTATTTACTGACAAAAAGCACAATTCTCAACAAACAATCACAAAACCCTATATTTTATTCCGATTTCGAATAGCAGCAATAATAGATAGAGAAATCGATGGTAGAAACCATGATTAATGAAGAGAATCACTACTTAGAGAAGGTATTTTTCCGATGAGAGCAAAAAGAACATACTTGAGAAGAGTAAATGACGGACTGTGCAATAAAATCCCCTTTTTTATTTTTTCACGTAATTAGATTAACATATATTAATTAAGCATGCTTTTAAGATTAACGTAATTAAATATCCATGTGACAGGTTTTTAAAAATTATTTAGAGAGTGTATCACACACACACTGGTAAGAATGAGTTAGGGGGTTTATTATGAAGGGAGATATAGTTCAGGGAGTTTTCGGGGACAGACAATAGTTTAAGTAGGAAATTGACAAATATTGTATAGTTTAGACGGATTTGAGGATATTAACTCTTTTTTCGTATAATTATATGTTCAGATCAACTTAGGCATATTTGATTAATTTTATATAATTCTATTATTTTTTACCGGTACAAATATCGACTAACTCTTATTGACCAAATAAAAGCTAATTTTAACATAAATTATTATGAATTATTCGTGACTTTCTCCATTTTTAAAAGTAGTCATTTAGAGGATGATATAATAAAAAAATCATTTTTAATATAAAAATAAAATTATTCATAACATTATTTTTGATAATTTAGTTAACTAATTAATTTATTAAATTGACATTTTAAAAACGTGAAATCTACTAAGTAAATAAAAATATAATTAGTTGTAACTATTGTTTACTCTATTGATTGAAGAAAATCAATTAAGGTTATCTGTTTTTTGAAACGAAAAAAGGACAAATTAATAGGTTAATACGAATTAGATAAAAATATAGTGAGTTGAAAAATATTTTAATTAAAGAAAATGATATTTCACTTTAAAACTAGAAAAAAGGACAAATAAATAAGTTAATTTAGTATGAGAATAAATTAAGGTGGTAAAACTGCAGCTAACCTACACAATGAGACAAAATAGATTTTGCTGTGATGGGAGTTATTCTTGGATTTCCTTTCAAGAAAAAAGAGTGAACTTATCAATTTCTATATTTTGGGTACTTTTTATTACTATAATTGTTATAATAATTATTGTTGTTATAAGTGATAATCGTGGTATTCGAGCTAGATTGTGTGAACTAAAATTAATTTCACGTGATATTTATTACTTCCCACCTGCATAAGCGTTGGATGACTCTATCTACCAAGATTTTGATATATGAAAGATAATATTGCTTAGTGTTTTTGCCTCCGTTGTGATTTATATTCGGGAATTTATAATTATTTTAATCACCTCCCTTTGAAGTGGGTCCCACAGCATCTATAATTATTTTTAATTATATTAAAGTATGATATTCATAGGGATTAGTAGCTGAGATCAATGGTACTTGCACAATTTTTTAATCGAGCAGTATTTTTCAAGTTTATTTTTTAAAATATTTTAATGAGCTTATTCATGTACATTGACTACACTTGTTGCTTCACTAAAACTGTATTCTTCAACTCATAATTTAAAAGCATTTGTTTTTCTAGGGGGATGAGTATGATGACGACTTCCCATCTGTATTGTATTCTCTATACTCAAATGTCGGTTTTGTCCTCTTGTCGTATTTGAAAAGGCCATGATTTTGTGACACGAGTGAAGGCTTTCAGTAATTACAGTCCTTAGCGTTTGAGTCATTCTAATATGGGCCCAATCCTATAAACGTTTTTTGGGCTTGATTCACACGTACAGTCGTACTCTATATTTGTGTTACCTTTTAACATGTACCTTATTTTTAAAAGTTATTTATTTAATAGTCAGCTGATAAAAAATTCGTAATAATATGACAATTACACCTCTGACAAATCGCGTGATCTGTAATCTCATTCGTGAAAAAAGATCTCATCATTTCCTTTCAGCAATGTATACGGTCAAAACCGGGAATGACCGATTTTGAGGTCTCGATGACATTGCGAGCCCGGTCACGATGGAATCAGAGCAGAATCCGAGGATCATCCCCGAGGTGCATTCCTCGAGGAATGATATCGAGGGATTGGCATACCTCGAGACAGAATAAAAGTCGAAGACCGTCGTGGAAAGGCGGGAGACTCCCAAAAACATGTGGTTAAAGCTGACAACGTATGCAAGAATAGTACAAGTCCATACCAGACCATTAAATAAGCTGTACTAGCTATATTTCTTTGTAATAATCACACATGTACCATGTTGGGATTCCCCCTCCTATATAAAGGGGACCCTTGTATCATTTTTTGGACATATGATATTCAATAGAAGAACAAGAACATTCTCTGCTCTCTAACTTAAACATACTTCACTATTGTTCCATTGATTTATTGCTTACATTTATTGTGTTTCATTCAGTGTTTTTCATTTATTGCTCATTATTAATCATAAAGAGGCTATCCTCGAGGCACGTTCAGCTGTTGATCCTTCATCGATCATCCCCGGTCAAGCATATTAGCTCGACCTCGAGGCCCAGTTTCGACCATCTCGAGAGCTCGTCTCAAGATTGTTCGGTTTGCATAACACCACTGCCCTTAGCTATTATCTCATTTTTCTAACTCACACTTAGCATCTATTGTCTAACAACTGGCATTAAAGTAAATCACATATTTTTAGAACCACAAAATCAAATATAATTGTCATTACCATTTTCAAGGTAAACAGTTTGGCGCCCACCATGGGGCTAAAAATAATAGTGATTGTTTTAGTGCTGGTTTACTGAAAAACACAAGTTATTCTCACACTTTTTCTTGTCCAAGAATCTTCGATTTCAGGTCAAAATGTCTAACTCAGTGAATGCACATGAAAACAATGCTCCTGAAGACCATGGAGAAAACGGTGTGGCTGTTTCAGGCATCGGTGTACCACTGCAAAACCCTGAGGACGCACCAGAGCCAATCCCCGTGGACGTGGGCTTACGCAACGCCCAATATGTCGATATAAGCTCCCATACCGAAGGGAGTATACGCTGGGGAAACCAACAGGAAGCTCAAAAAACTCCAGCTCGGGAAAAAAGAGAGGTTAGACTTCACGTTATTTTTGAAATGTTACTGGCACACCAGATGGCTATTGCTCAGCTACAAAGCCATCAAAAAACTCCACGCGCTCCATCATCAGAAGCAGCTCATCGAGTTGAACAGGCACCAGAAAGATCGAGCAACAACGGGTCAGCAGCCGACCCCGCTATTATGAAAATGCTCGAGGACCTCACAAACAGGATTGAGTCAAGCGAAAAGAACATAGAAACTAACGACAAAAAGATGGAGACCTACAACTCGAGGGTCGATCAGATCCCGGGTGCACCCCGGTTTTGAAGGGTGTGGATTCGAATAAGTTCGTGCAAAAGCCATTCTCATCGAGTGCTGCTCCAAAGCCCATCCCGAAGAAATTCAGAATGCCCGATCTCCCGAAGTACAATGGGACCTCGGACCCCAATGAGCACATCACCGCTTTCACTTGTGCTGTGAAAGGAAACGACCTAAAGGACGACGAGATTGAATCCGTCTTGTTGAAAAAATTCGTAGAAACGCTATCGAAGGAGGCCATGATGTGGTACCACAACCTACCCCCGAATTCAATAGATTCGTTTTCCATGCTGGCAAACTCATTCATAAAGGCACATTCCAGAGCCATCAAGGTTGCTACAAGAAAATCTGATGTCTTCAAAATCAAACATAGAGAAAATGATATGCTAAGGGAGTTTGTATCTCGCTTTCAAATAGAGCGAATGGAATTACCACCGGTCTCCGATGACTGGGCAGTGTAGGCCTTCACTCAAGGCTTGAATGAACGGAGCTCAATAGCTTCGAAGCAACTGAAGCAGAATTTGGTCGAGTATCCCGTAACTTGGGCGGATGTTCACAACAGGTATCGGTCAAAGATCAGGGTCGAGGATGACCAATCGGGATCCCCATCGGGCTTAGTGTATCCTAGCAGGCTCCTAGCAAAGGGATCAAGGCTTCTAGAGAAAGAACCGAGGCCAAGTAAGGAAAAGTATCAGCCGTACACCGAAGATCGAAAAAATGCTCCGAGGCACAACATACCTCAAAACGACCAAATGATGGATCGAGTTCAGAATCCTCGAGGAATCGTGAACAAGGTTGGGTTCGACAAGCACACTGGGCCGGTGGCGGCACCTCGGTTATCTGAGTACAACTTCAACATTGATGTTTCAGACATCGTATCGTCCATAAGTAAAATCAAAGATACTAAGTGGCCAAAGCCCGTGCTATCATATCCCTCGCAAAGGAACCCTAGCCTAGTATGCGAGTATCACAGTACTCACGGTTATAGGACCGAAGATTGCAGATAGCTCAGAGAATAAGTGGCCCGACTAATCAGTAAAGGGAACCTTCGAGAGTTCCTCAACGACCGATCTAAAAATAACTTTCGAGAAGAGAGGCAGATAGGAGGAACGAAACAGGAGAACCTCAGCACTTCGTTTACATGATCATTGAAGGGACCGACGCTCCTCAAAGATCCGTGATCAAATGGACAAAAGTATCCGCCACAGCGGAAAAGCAAACTCAGAGTTATGTGCCCGAGGACATCCTTGCATTCAGTGTAGAGGACTTCGAGACCTTGTCTTAACCACATAATGATGCACTAGTAATTTCCTTTCTCTTGAATAACATTCAGATTAAACGTGTGCTCGTGGATCCAGGTAGCTCGGCCAACATAATCAGGTCGGAGGTGGTGAAGCAGCTGGGGCTACTCGATCAAATCGTACCCACCTCTCGAGTCCTCAATGGATTCAACATGGAAAGCGAGGCAACGGCGGGGGAAATCATCCTCCCGGTCAACATGGCCGGAACCGTTCAAAACACCAAGTTTCATGTCATTGAAGGTGACATGAGATACAATGCATTGCTTGGAAGGCCGTGGATACACAACATGAGGGTAGTGCCCTCAACTCTTCATCAGATGATAAAGTTCCCAACAAAAGACGGTGTGAAAATAGTGTACGGAGAACAACATGCAACAAAGGAGATGCTCGCGGTGCACGATGTGGAACCAACATCCATATCCTCCACTTCAGAGGATCCAGAGGACAAACAGGTGCCAGAGGACGATGGAGAAGACTTCATCACTCCTCGCACCTTCGTTGCCCCCGAAGAATCGGATGCAACAAAATCAACGTTCCAGAGTAGGTTATTTTCATCAAACATTTCCCAGATCGAAGGTATACTTGGGAACGGGGTTAACCCCCGAACTCAGGAAAAAACTCATTCATATCGAGGTCATCGGACAAGAGTCATCATTTCTTCTCCTTACTCAAAAAGAAAAACAACTTCGAAAGGACTCCGAAATGCCAACATGCCTTGGAGAAGTTGAAGCGATATCTATCGAGCCTACCTTTACTCCACACCCCGAAGAAGGATGAAACGTTGTATCTATATCTTGCCGTGTCCGAGGTAGCGGTAAGTGGTGTACTGGTCCGAGAAGAACAAGGTATGCAATTCCCTATTTACTATGTAAGTCGGACCTTGAGAGATGCTGAAACCCGGTACCCACAGCTAGAAAAATTAGCTCTTACTTTAATAAGTGCATCTCGAAAATTAAAGCCTTATTTTCAATGCCATTGTATTTGTGTTTTAACAACATATCCTCTTCGAAGCATATTGCACAAGCCCGAATTATCAGGCCGACTGGCTAAATGGGCCATCAAACTCGGGGGGTATGACATCGAATATTAGCCCCGAACAACTATCAAGTCCCAAATTTTGGCGGATTTTGTGGCCGACTTTACGCCCGCCCTTGTGCCCGAAGTAGAGAAATAACTTCTACTAAAAATGGGCACATCTTAACGGGTATGTACCGTGTTCGCTGACGGTGCCTCGAACGTGAAAGGGTCCGGGCTCGGCATAGTTCTGAAGCCACCTACGGGCGACATGATTAGACAATCTATAAAAACTACAAAATTGACTAACAAAGATTGCAGGTCTTGAATTGGCTAAAGTCTTAGTAGAAGAAGTCATCGAAGCGAAATGTGACTCTCTTCTGGTGGTAAATCAGGTAAATGGGAGCTTCGAGGTTCGAGAAGACAAGATGCAAAGATACTTAGACAAAATTCAAGTCAAGTTGCATCGCTTCAAATAATGGACTCTGGTCCATATACCTCAAGAGCAAAACAGCGAGGTTGATGCACTCGCAAACCTGGGATCATCCGTCGAGGAAGATGACATACTCCCCAGGGCTGTTGTTCAGCTATCCATATCAGTGATCGAAGAAGGTCATTCCGAGATCAACTCCACCAGCCTGACATGGGATTGGAGAAATAAATACATCAATTATTTGGGAAGTGGGAAGCTACCCGCAGATCCAAAGGAGTCGAGGGCCCTACTAACCAAAGCAACTCGATTCTCACTCGATGAAAATAGAACTCTATACAGAAGAACCTTTGATGGTCCCCTAGTAGTATGCTTGGGATCGGGGGACACGGATTGCGTGCTCCGAGAAGTCCACGAGGGCACCTACGGAAATCACTCCGGTGCTGATTCTTTAGTTCGAAAGGTGATCAAAGCAGGTTACTATTGGGATAACATGGAGAAGGACACTAAAGAGTTTGTCCAGAAATGCGACAAATGCCAGAGATTTGCTCCGATGATCCACAAACCCAGTGAACAACTACATTCAGTCTTATCGCCCTGGCCGTTCATGAAATGGGGAATAGACATCGTTGGCCCCCTACCTACGACACCAGGTAAAGCTAGATTTATTCTATTCATGACTGACTAATTCTCAAAATGGGTGGAAGCACAAGCCTTCGAAAAGATACAAGAAAAGGAAGTCATTAACTTCATCTGGGACCATATCATGTGTCAATTTGGGATCCCCTCAGAGATAACATGTGATAACGGGAAGTAGTTCATCGGAAGCAAAGTAACAAAGTTCCTCGTGAAAATCAAAAGGATCCTGTCAACACCCTATCACCCATGTGCAAATGGTCAGGCCTATTCCACAAACAAACCATCATTCAAAACTTGAAAAAGAAGTCAGAAAATGCGAAAGGGAAATGGAGGGAAATGTTGCCCCAGGTGCTATGGGCATATCGAACAACTCCAAAATCGAGCACATGGGAACGTCGTTCTCTCTGGTGTATGGGTTCGAGACTTTGATACCAGTCGAGGTCGGAGAGCTAAGCGCCAGATTCCGACATTCCACTGATATCTCAAACAACGAGGCCATGACTATATCCCTCAAACTTTTAGATGAAAAACGAGAAGCTTCACTGGTCCGAATGGCCGCCCAAAAGCAAAGAATCGAAAGATACTATAACAGGAGAACAAACCTTTGACATTTCGGAGTCGGGGACTTAGTCCTAAGGAAAGTCACCGTAAACACTCGAAACCCTAATAAAAGGAAGCTAGGCCTAAGCTGGGAAGGACCGTATCGCGTCCTCGGAGTAATCGGCAAAGAGTCCTACAAACTTGGCACCATGGAAGGCGAGCAGCTTCCGAGCAATTAGAACATATCAATGCTCAAACGCTATTACTGCTAAGGTAAAACCTTCTCCCTTTTCATTTTGTGCTCCACTCTAAAATTTTACAAGTGTCCGATGGAAGGCACCGAAACATCCTTCGACTCAAAGACCTTGGGTTTTAAAGCATGCGTTTCACTCTTTTCCTTCGATCAGACTTTTTCCCAAAAAGGGTTTTACTGGCAAGGTTTTCAACGAGGCAACATCTATATGCTACCTAAGAAAAACTCAACAAGTATTCAAGGCTCCTCTTCGATCAACCTCAAATACTAGGGGGCTTCCCCCCGGAGATCACCCCCTCGAAGAAATTGAAATATGCCAAAGTGGGTCTCGACAGGAGAATGATATATCGGACCAAACGGTCGAATGAACCGTGTCCACGTAGAATAATCGAACCCTCGATGGTGAAAACGTGTATACTTGTACCAAGTAATCAAAGGAATAACTTTTATCACTAATAGCTTAGCGTTTTCAAAAGAAGTCTGTCATTTTTGCAAGAGACGGCTCAAAGGCCAGAAATCCTCAAGCACTCCCGAGCACTCGGGGACTACTATCGATAGTCAGCTCATCGAGCCTCTGAAATATCAAAGCCGTAAGACCCCAATCGGGCAACTTCGATCCTGAAATCCCTCCATGAGGCACCAATGTAAGCCCTCCATGAGGCAACAACGAACTTGTAGGGCCCCGGTGAGGCATGCTAAAAAATATAAGCCCTCCATAAGGCACCAATGTAAGCCCTCCATGAGGCAATATCGACAATGTAAGACCTCCACGAGGCAACACCAAGAGTGTAATCCCTCCATAAGGCACCAATGCAATCCCTCCATGAGGCAATATCGACAATGTAAGACTACCACGAGGCAACACCAAGAGTGTAAGCCCGCCATGAGGCATGCTCAACACCAAAAGTGTAAGCCCGCCATGAGGCATGCTCAACACCAAATCCATAAGACCTTGATAAGGCATGCTCAACAATGTATGACCTCGAAGAGGAAATATCAAATCTATAAGCCTTCAATGAGGCAACATCAAATCCATAAGCCCTCAATGAGGCAATACCAAACCTGTAAGACCTCAAGCAAGGCATGACCAAATCTATAAGACCTCAAGCAAGGCATGTTCAAATCTGTAAGACCTCAAGAAAGGCATGTCCAATTTGTAAGACCTTAAAAAGGCATAATCCCGATATTAAAGCCAAGGTATATGTTCAAACTTGTAAGACCCCTTAAAAGGCATACCCTCAATATAGACATCGAGACTACCTCACTCGCGGAGAAAACGGCTACGACCAAACACAATGACTACGGTCAAAAGGCTACAGCCAAACACAATGACTACGGTCATAAGTCTCTGGACAAACTAACGCGACTCAGAGACGTCCGACCGTCGCCATAAAATCACAGGCCTTCAATTACCTGGTTAATTAGGCTACCTTATACATAAGCAAAAAAGCTTCGATCATATCAGCTCCAAACAACGTAAAGGCTTCGAAACAATCAACCTCCGAGCGAACCTCCCGAGGTGCTCATCGGTCATCACATATCGGCTCACAATCGAGGTTCTTATTGAGCCATCGAAGAGTCGGACGAACACAAAAAACTTCAAAAGTCTTTACCGAGGGAAAATACAGCCATGTTAGAGGTCGTACCAACCCAATGCGTAAGAGCCTAAGCGCCAGCCTAAAAAGGCCTCAGGGCCGATCTAAAACAAGCCTAAGGGCCAATGCGTAAGAGCCCAAGGGCTAGTCTGAAAGGCCTCAAGGCCGATTTTAAGACCTAAAGGTTGATGAGCTCAAGTCAAAACTTTGAGCAAACCTAATAGCTCGAGGGCTGAGCCCCGAACGGTCAACTATCAACCACTGTCGATTGCTCATCAAAAGCAAAAACCTAAGGGTTTATTTTAAAGTCCAAAAATTTTGAACCAATTATCAGCAAACGCCACAAACTATTCCAAAAAATGCGAAGGAAAAATGAGAAATGAGGAAAAACGAAAGTTTTTTTTATATATATTGAAGGTTCACAGGGGTGCATTTAAAAAGCTTATGACTGAAGCCCTTACAAGGGAAAGAACGAATAAAACCCTAATCTACCACCGGGGTTGTGCCTTCAACGGCATCCTCGGAGGTCACGCCTTCAACAACTCTGACCTCGCCCCCCGGGTCTTCGACGACCTCTTCCCCCTCGGGGACTTCGCCTTCGTCTTCACTATCTTTCGAGCCACTACTCGAGTCACTTTCAGAAGTAAGTAGGGCTGCTGATTCCTCTTCTAGGGTCTTCACCCTCTCGACCTCAGCAAACATATCGATACCCCCTACATATATATCCTCAAGGGACTGCCTCCGAGATCTTAACTGGGCATTCTCCACGGCTCGGGTCAATTGCAGCTCTGCCTCCTCAAACACCTTCTTGTCCTGAGCATTTGCAACAATGGAATCCTCTTTGTACGAGGATACGAGCGCATCGACTTCAGTCCTAGTCGTAGATGGGTGCAACAACTGATTCAGCGTGGAGGAATTGATATTTACTACTCTCCGCCCTCGCATCCTGAAGTTGATGCTCGACTGAGGACACCTTCCCCTGAAGGGTATCCCTATCAGAAACTATCTCACTCACGTGCCGCTTGAGTCCGAGAATTTCAGCGTCCTTGGCTTGGAGCTCCCCCCTCATCAGGGCATCTTTCTCCTCAAGCTGCAAGGATCAACCTAAAGGTGTTAAACATTAAAGCCGGGTAAGCATGCTAATGAAAACAAATGGAAGCTATATTACCTGCTCAACAAGACAGATCCGCTCCCGAGATGCCATCTCCAAACGAGCCCGAAGGTCGCGGAGTTCTTTCTCTTTCTTAAGTGAAAAGAGCTCTGAGCTCATCAACCTTCGAAGAGAGTTTTCTGCACTCCCCCTCATATTGGGTCAACTCGGCTTGAAACTTAGCAAAGGTCTAGTTATAAAGCACCATGGCTTGGAAACGTGAAAGAAACAAAATTAGAAAAATAAAGATTAGGGCTATGAACAGAACTTATGAAAGATGACCTATTTGCAGAGCCTCCCGGCCTCAACGAAAATGAGCGAAGCGTTGGGTTCAGGGTTTTCTTCAACCGCGGTAAAAATTCCTTCAAACACATCCTTATCTCCGATGGACGCCCCCACATTGGACGACTCTATATTCTGGGCATCCTGCATCTCCCTCAGAGATAAAACCGGTCCTGATGGGGAATCACTTACTTTAATAACCCTGACCGGATCAATTGGGGCCTTCTCTTGCTTTCGGAGAGCTTCAGAACTGGGCTCTTCCAACCCGCCTACCGAGTGCACCACCCCCATTCGGGGAATATTTTATCCGTCAACCGGCTCGAGGACATTAGCTGATACATCTTCGAAGGGCCCTTCGGCCCGAGGTGATACAACAACAACATCATAATTTGATTTAAACGCCCCCGGCTCAACAGCCATCGGCTCAGCAAGATGTGGGACAGTCAGATTTCCTTTTCCTACGGGTGCTACTGAGGAGTCATTTTTCTCCCCACCTTCAGCTCGGGGACTTTCCGATATCTCTGGAGTTAAGGCCGCTGAGTCAGCCTTGGGCTTCTCCACTTTGATCTTCTTTGACTTCGAAGGCAGAGACGGGGATTTCCTCCTTGTCTTCTTCTCTTTGTCATGTTTCGGGGTATCCGCTTTACTAGGCGGTGCTTCTCTCATCAAGGAGGCCTCTCCCAGACTTGCACAAGTGCATAATATAAACATAAGGAATGAGGAAATCGAGGAAATTTTTTCTGAGAAGATTCAATTATGGAAGAAGTAATAGCTCACCATGATTTTTAGCTTCCCATCGAGTCCTGGCTAGATCGCGCCATACACGCTTAACGTACGGGCAAGTCGAATCTAGCTGACTAACCTATCTTGGGAGATCTTTGACTGCGTCGGGGTACACCGCGACAGCTACATCAGTAAAGGAAGTTAGTTCGTGAGAAAAGTGATCTAAAAGAAGAAGAAAATACTTGATTCACGTTTTCACTTACGTTTCATGTTCCACTCTTCAGGGAACGACATCTTCTCTACTGGAATCAGGTCCGAGGTCCTAACTCGGACAAAGTGACTCATCCACCCTCTATCCTTGACCTCGTCAGTGCAAGCAAAGAAAGCTTTTGAGGCCCGACGCTGGAGCTTAATTAGGCCACCTCGGAAGAGTCAGGACTGTACATTCTGATCAAGTGGTCAAGGGTAAAAGGCATCCCCTCGACCATGTTTGCAAAATTCCTAGTCATATAAACTATACGCCAAAACGACGGGTGGATTTTCCTGAGGGTCACTCGATATCGCTCACAGAAGTCGAGGATTATTGGATCTATTGATAGCGAGGACGACTCTACCGAACCAAGGGTAAGTGGATAGGTATACACACTAAGGAAGTCGACCTTGTGTGTCGTTATGTCCTTCCCCCGAGAGGGAATCTCCACCAACACTGCATCCCCCCAACGGCAGTCAGCCTTCACTTTCTCGGTGTTTATTATTAGACTAATATATCGGGACATGGGTTCACACCGTCCCGACTTCGAAGAAGGCTTGTCAACCTTGAAATCGGATGTTGTCTCACACGGTCCCGGGGTGCACTCCTCAAGACGAGGGGGTGTTGTTGCCTTGCCCTTAGAGGAGCGTGAAGAAGAGGAAGTCTTATCATCCCGAGGGACAGTTTTGGAGGACATCACCATTCTTGTTGAAAGATCTCATAAGGGAGAATAAAATGCAGTTAGGGAAAGAACATAGGAAGGAAGTAGGAAGAGCTACTTTGAAGGCTTGAAAGTGCACTGAAAAATAAGGGGTGAAGGAAGAAGTATTTATAGGGGTCAGTCATGTACGTTGGGGGAGGCAAGAGACAACCAATCATCGTAATAAATTCGAAGGCTTTTCAAGAGTCGTGTGAACGTGACCACTGAGCATCCTGTTTGTCACATCAATCGCTTGATATAGCGTAACTAACATAATGATGGGAGCATTTAAGGGTTGGAGAATTCAAATCGTTTCTTGTCTTTTCATTCCTAGAAACGCGGGACTATCTATATACGGTCAAAATAAAAAATGGCCAATTTTGAGGTCTCGATGACATTCCGATCCCGATCTCGATGGAATCATAGTAGAATTCGAGGATCAGCTCTGAGGTGCATTCCTCGAGGAACGATATTGAGGGACCGACATACCTCGAGACAGAATAAAATTGGAAGACCGTCATGGAAAGGCGGGAGACTCCCAAAAACATGTGGTTAAAGATGACAACGCCTGCAAGAATAGTACAAGTCCGTACCGGACCATTAAATAAGATGTACCAACTATATTTATTTATAATAATTACACATGTACCATGTTGGGATTCCCCCTCCTATATAAAGGGGACCCTTGTATCATTTTTTGGACACATGATATTCAATAGAAGAACAAGAACATTCTCTAATCCCTAACTTAAACATGCTCCACTATTGTTCCATTGATTTATTACTTACATTTATTGTGTTTCATTCAGTGTTCTTCATTTATTGCTCATTATTGATCATAAAGAGGCTATCCTCGAGGCCCGTTCAGCTGTTGATTCTTCATCGATCATCCCCGGTCAAGCATATTAGCTCGACCCCGAGGCCCAGTTTCGACCATCTCGAGAGCTCGTCTCCAGACTGTTCGGTTTGCACAACACCACTGCCCTTAGCTATTATCTCATTTTTCTAACTCACACTTCGCATCTATTGCCTAACAACTGGTATTAAAATAAATCACATATTTTTAGAACCAAAAAATCAAATATAATTCTCATTACCATTTTCAAGGTAAACAAGCAACTTTATCAAAGAACCAGAAACTTGTCCAGATTCATCTTCAGAATCACACTTACATGAAGTTGTTTCACCTTGAAGATAAAACTTCATGCTAATATAGCATGAAGTTGTTTCACATTTAAGCTACAACTTCATGCTAATGCATGCTGAAGTTATTTATCATGCAGTCTACAGTTTTGTCATGAGAAAAACTTCACTGAACATGCTGAACTTATTTAGTTCATTTTCTAAAACTTCAGTTTAAACATGATGAAGTTATTTAGTTCATTTGCGAAAATCTCAGACTAAACATGCTTAAGCTTTTTAATTCATTTGCAAAAACTTCAGACTGAACATACTTAAGTTTTTGTCTTGTAGTATGTAATTTTCTAATGAGCTTTTGCTAATGCATGATAAAGTTATTTAGTTCATTTGCTAAAACTTCAGACTAAATATTCTTAAGTTATTTAGTTCATTTGCTAAAACTTCAGACTAAACATGATTAAGTTATTTAGTTCATTTGTTAAAAACTTCAGACTAAACATGCTTAAAATTTTTAGTTCATTTGCTAAAACTTCAATCTAAACATGCTTAAGGTTTTTAGTTCATTTTCTAAAACCTCAGACTAAACATGCTAAAGTTTTTTAGTTCATTTGCTTAAAATTCAGACTAAACATGCTTAAGTATTTTAGTTCATTTGCTAAAACTTCCGACTAAACATGCTTAAGTTTTTGTCTTGCAATATTTAATTTTCTAATGGACACTGAAGTTATTTAGCTCATTTGCTAAAACTTCATACCAAAACATGCTGAAGTTTTGTCCTGCAGTCTACATTTTTGTCAATAGTCCCTGAAGGGCAAAATTGTCTTTTATAACGCTTTTAACAAAAAATGGGTACAGATGCAAACGGAAAAACAAAACGAATATAAGTTAAAGGGGGCGACCAAATAGGGCGCCCCATGCAATTTCAACCTTTAGTAGTCTTATATTTTGAAGTTGACCGCTTTTCTCAACAAACAAAAAAAAGTACTAGATTGTTTTAAAATATAAACTACCAACAAGCTCCTATTAATTATTAATTGTTTCTTCACCTAATAAATACTATGCTTAATTTTTTGAATGTTTTAACCAATATGATACATTATTCGACCTTGATTATAGAGATTTGAAATATACTTGGTCAAATAAGTGAAAGAAAGGAAATAGGTCAACATTGAAGTGGCGAGATAGATGCTTGGCAAATCATGAATACATGAACATTTATCGGAAGGCTAATATATTGCGCTTACCTCGAACTCACTTTAATCGTAATCTAGTGATCCGGCCGATCGTTTTGAGTTCTAACATTTTGTTCTGTGATATGAGACTTAGAGCGACTTCATATGGTGTACTATGACTAGCGTGTATGATTGGTTTTGATTTTTGAGTAGTTCAAAATAGATTTGATAGAGTGATTCTCAATTTATAAGCTTTAAGTTGGAAGAGTTAACCAAAGTTTTACTTTTAAGTAAATGACTTCGAAATCGATATTTGATGGTTTCAATAGGTTCATATGGTGATATTGGATTTGGGCATATGTTGGAAATTTGAAGAATTGGATAGATTCGTAGGTTTGACCAGGAGTTGGCTCTGTAGTTATCAGGATCTTATTGTGGTTTTTTGAGACCTTGGTTAGATCCTAATGATTGATATGAACTGGTGCACAAAGTTTGGTTGTTATCTGGAATGTCCAAGGGTGATTCAGAAGCGTTCAATGAAGCTTTAAGGTTTGAAAGTTAAAAGAATGATTTGATCTTCGATTCTTGATTTTGATATTATTTGCGGTGCTTGGAGCCTTTGTGTAAGCTTGGATAATATTTGGACTTGTTAGTGTGATTGACGAGGTCCCGGGGGCTTTAGTGTATTTTGAATTGATTCCGGATCCTTTTGGGAGTTGCTTGGCACAGTTGGGTCTCGTGCATTGTACTTATGACTAAGGTTGCATAGATGTGAGGTCGTGATGTATTTTGAGAAGATACGTATGTTGGTCATGCTGGGGAAGGTCGTTGATGCGGGGATGTGTCTCGTTCGCGGTACCGCATCTATGGAAGGATGGACACAGATATGAGATTTTGTTAGCTCAGGAAGGACCACACATGTTATTTGCGCATAGTTGTGACGCTGCTTCTACGCAGGCTTGATCACATAAGCGAAAGTGGCATGTCGGTTGGGAGTGCCATAACTAAAAAAATTTATCGCAGAAGCAATTCTGCACCTGCAGCTTAGTGATGCAGGTACAAGATGCATGACAGGGTTATATTTTCAAGGATTTCATCTATTTTTTATTATTTAGAGTTTTGAAGCACAAAATAGGCGATTTTGGAGGAGATTTGCACTACTACTTTATGGGTAAGTAATTTTCACTTATAAATGGATTATATATCTTGATTTTCCATGCACATACACATTTTAAACATGAAATTTTGAAGAAGAAAATAGAATTTTTGCATACACTTTAAGAGAATATATTTTGGGGATTTGGGTACCGATCTAGACTCGATTTTGGAATCTAATCATATATTTGGACTCGACAGGTTATGGGACATCGTGATTTTGTATTGGTTTTAGATTTCGAGCACGATGTCCGGTTGACTTTTGTTGACTTTCAAAGATCGACCTACAATATCGTTTGACGTCCTTGGTTAATTATCGCCTTAGATTTCCATGATTGGAGGGATAGATCGGTATTTCTATGCAATTTTAGGTTAAAGACTAGCCCGGATGAGGTAAGGTTCTTGCCTTATCTTATTGAGGAAATAACACGTAGGACATGACCTTATTTGTCTAATGAAAATATTTGAGAACTAACGTATATTCGACGTGACGAGCTTATACTAGGTGTTATGTGTGATTTACGACCGGAGTAGTCTTTAGGCTATACCATGCCTTATTTTTTATATTGTGCTTCCTACTACTGTGCTTATTATGTTTGTATAATTACGTGAACCTTTTGAATCATGCTAGATATCATGTGTAGGTATTGATTTCCGGTTTGATGATATTTGATATTGTATAGGTTTGATCTTAGTTGTAGTTGTAAGCTTCTCACATGCATACACCTTAGCATGATATTTTTCTCAGTCCATGAGTATGTGATTTGATATTAATATAGCATACATGTGTTCTTGTAATCTTTTTTGTGTTATGGACTGGAGATAACACGTGAGTAGTATGTTTGGTTGAGTTATTATGGCATGTGAGTTGTCCTTGCGCTTGTTATGATTATGATATGTGAGTTATCTGTACGTTCTGGCACATGAGTTATCCATGCAGCATGTGGATAAGGGTTTATCCCCCTAGGATCGCCCTCTCATGTTTTTTCTTAATGTTGTACATGTAGGTTGTGAGAAATCAACTGGTTTCTAATTGACGTGGATTATGAAAAAAATGATTAATGATTAGACTTAACATCTCTTCTCTATTTGCAAACTCCTTGGACGTATACGTGATTTTTACTATATATCTTCTCTATATGCAAACTTTGCAATGTACTTTATGCATATCTTCTCTATATGCTGCTTCATTTGATGAAATAATTCAAGGTATATATCTTCTCTATATGTTAATCCGTGTAACTTGACTTGTTTATTCGTGCATATCTTCTCTATATGCAACTGTTGACAGATTATTTGATATTTCATGCATAACTTTTCTGTATGCAATTATTGACAGGTTATTTGGGGTTCGAATGCATATCCTTTCTATATGTTGACTGTAGCTGGTTTACAATACTTTTGCATATCTTCTCTATTTGATGAACTATAGTAGTTTACTATACTAGCACATATTATCTATATGTACACTGATGGTCTTACATGTACTTCATGTTTAGGTATCGATAATGTTGCAGGGTATATGTATATGTTAATGAGATATACAGGTTATGTAAAATGAGTATCCTTGACATGAAATATCGTCACTACTATATCGAGGTTAGTCGAGATATTTGTTGAGTATATGAGGTCGGTTATACTCATTACACTCCTGCACCTGTGCAGATCTTGGAGCTTAGCTTGTATGGATGACGATGGTTAGCATTGGAGTCATACTAGAAATCTAGACTCAAGCAACTACTTGTCTATGGTAGTTTAGTACTCATAATTCTATTTATGTAAACTACAAACATATGTTGAATCTATTTTTTGTACTAGCTTTGTAATTCTATATCATAGTGGATCATGACTTGTACTACCAAACGTTGGGTTAATTGTATAGGTTTTTCCCTTCTCATTTATTGTTATTGACGATCTTTCATTTTAGTTGTATTATTCATTGTTTCTCTTACCTAGCATGTTGGGGTTAGGTGCCATCACGACTAGGTGAAAATTTGGGTCGTGACACATAATCCGTTCTTACTTGTATTAATCAGTAAGATATTTCGTAGGAAAGAAATTTTTATGCTGGAAATTTGTGATGCTCATATTAAAAGTATGATCGACCATTCCTGAACCAACCAACCAACTCTAAGTGACTCCATAGATTATCTAGAAGTTTATATTCATGTGTACTCTAGTTTCTTGAATGTGAACTGCCACCAACTTAAAGTATAAGTACACAACTACTTAAAGCTTAATGCTAAAAAAATTTTACAGGTACATTTTAATTTAATAATATTATTACAAAAAATATAATTATAGTAACAACTGACCTTGAGCTAGCTTTTATCTTTTGAAAATAATAAATAATAATAATATAGTGAGAAGAAGAAAAAAATTGCTAAAGCTTCAGCAAGAAAGGAAGAATCCTAAAACAATGAGGGAAAAGAGGAAATTTCCCCCTCTGTTGTGTAAATTAGAGTGTAACGACCCAATAGGTCACTTTGTGCTCTAGTTTTCCATTTTTTTATTTGAGACTTTAAATATCTTTACTGAATGATTTATGACTTTCTTACATGGTCTGTTTTGATTTCCGACAAGTTTAAATATGATTTTTCAAAGAAAACTTGATTTTGAAACTTAGAAGTTCTTGGAGTTGACCACGGTCAACATTGTTAGTAACGAATTAAGATCAATATTTTGACGATTCTTGTAGGTTCAAATGATTATTTTGGACTTGCACGCATGTTTGGTTAGGTTCCTGGATGACCCGAGGCCGTTTCGGCGCTTATTGTGGAAAGTTAAAAATTTAAAGTTATGAACTTTGAAATCTTTGAGTTTGATGCTTGATTCTTTATTTTAGATGTTATTTTGATATTTTGATCTTAAGAATGAGTTTGTAGGATGTTACTATACTTGTTTGGATATTTGGATTGGGCCATGAAGGGCTCAAATGAGTTTCGGATTAGTTTTGGGTTATTTTGTATGGCTTGAGTTTTACTGGTCTTGCTGGTGTTACATTTGAGAAGGCAGCATTGCAAATACGAGGCTCTCATTTGCAATATTTGGGGAGAGCTCAGACAGGTTAGAAATTGCGAAGCACTATCCGCAAATGCAAGATCCACATTTGCAAATGTTGGCTCGCATTTGTGATGGAGCTGAGTCTGGGCCGCATTTGCGATGTTCACATTTTTTGTGGCCTGGTCACAAAATATAGTACTTGCACTTGCCCTAGTTCGCAATTGCAGGCTTAGAGATCGCATTTGCGATGTCCGCATTTGTGAACAACAGTTCGCAAATTCTACATATGCATCTGGATAAAAGGGAGGGTTTTCATGTTTTAGCTCATTTTCTTCCATTTTTTAGATCTAGAGTTTGTGTAGAGCCAACGTTTGAAGAGATTGCCATTCCAACTTTATAGGTTAGTAATTTTAGCTTGTTTTTGTTTAATTTTTGTTACTTTTTATAGATTTTTATCCTTAAATCTAAGATTTTTTTTGTTGGTAAAAACAACTTTCTATTCTACCAAAATTGTTTGTTACAAAAATCTGGAATTGCTTACCAATTCCTTTACTATGTATGACAACTCTATACCTCTTCTATATACTACATAACTGATATCAATGTTTGGCTCCAACTAAAGCCTATACACATCACAATTAACTATTCTATATGCGGAAAAAAAAAATACATCGGAATAGAACCTAAGTAAACTATGGGAACCAGTGCAATGCCTCCAAATGCTTCTGTTGTTGGGGTATAAATTGCCTCTGATGTGTATGTATAGTGCAATCTCTCTACAGAGTCTACCTAGAGATGAACTGCGGCTCTAGAATCGAATCTTGTTTCTGTCTCTCCATATAAAATATATCATCGTTCCAAAAGCAGCTGAAACAATTGTCCCATGTCCTTTCTTCCTTTTGGCACATATGGTCACCCATTGTACCTCCTCCTGTCATGTTTTAATTTGCCAAAGACATTTAAGCCAAGTCAAGAGCCTAAGACAAATACTCTTTGTATAGTCACACTCAAAGAATAAATGCTCTAAGTGTTCATCAGCTAGACCACAGAATATACAAGTTTGAGGCACTTGAATACCAAATTTTTGTAGTCTCTCTACATTAGGTTGCCTACCTTAATATCAAGCCATAGATTGAATTTGTATCTAGGGTGTAAATATCGATGTAAAGTTAGTTTTTTCCAGGGCTGGTATAGTTGATGTTGAATCTTCCATTAGGGAATTGCAGTTGAGACAATCTTGAAGTTAGGTCACTTTGCAAGGTAGGTGGTTCAATAATAAGTTTCCTGAGCTCAAGGATTTTCCTCACAACCCATGTTGCACTCTTGGGTATGGGCATACTATCTAGAGTCTGATGCTTAATGTAGTAGGAATGCATCCACCTGATCTAGAGATAGTCCTTCTTCTTTGTGATAACCCCCATAGGTGTTTGGCCACAACTGCTTTATTCCATTGGTGGAGATTTATCATATTTAACCCCCAACAACTTGTGGCATACATATCTTCTCCCATGATAATGCCTTCCTAGAGATAGCAGATGTAACTATCCATAAGAATGACCTACAGGTAGAATCAATCATTTTCATCACCTTCTTTGGTAGTAGGAAGATTTTTTCCTAGTAGGATTGCACTCCAAAGATCACAAATTATATAAGTTGCAATCTTCCTGAGTATGACAACATCTTTGATGTCCAACAGTTGATTCTAGTAGTGATATTTTTACCAGTGGCCAGCATTGTAGAATGGACAGTTTTCCATATGATAGAGGCACACCAATGTATCTGAAAGGTAATGTGCCCTCGTTGTAGCCCAATTCCTGTAAGATGTGCTCTTTCAATGCCGCAAATATGCCAGCAAGGTAAATGGAACTCTTGTCTGCATTTTCCTGCAACCCTGAGGCCTTTGAGAATTTCATAAATGCTTTCTGAAGCAGCTTAATAGAAGGGAGGTCAGCCCTGCAAAACATTAAAAGATCATAAAAACATACATGAATCACCCCAATCTTTTTGCATCTAGGATTGAAGTGAAACTCCTTATTTAAGGCTAGCTGTCAAATTTCCTCTGTAGATATTCCATAACAAGAATAAACAGGTAAGGTGACATAGGGTCCCCTTGCCTGATCTCTCTCTGCCCTTTGAAATATTTAGTAAGTCTACCATTAGAGTCAAATAATAAGTGACAATTATTATGCGTTCCATGATCCACTCAATAATCTTGTGTGGGAATTCCAGCTCAATCAATAGCCTTTTGAGAAAGTACCAATCTAGTGTGTCATAGGCCTTCCTAAGATCAACCTTGAGCACACACCTTGCTGAAATACCCTTCCTGTTATAGCATTTGAATAACTCATGAGTGAATAAGATATTATCAGTAATGCTCCTGCCTTCAATAAAAGCAAATTGAGATCCTTCAACCAAATCACCGATTACTATCTTTAGCCTCCCAGATATCACTATTTTAATGATCTTGTACAATGTTGTAAAGCATGCTATAGGCCTATGGTTGTTCACCTATAGGGGGAAATTTTAGAATTAAAGTAATAACAGTACATTTTATGGCCTTGTTCATTTTACCAGAGTGGAAGAAATCTAATACATCTGCAAGCACATCACCCTTAACCTCC
The DNA here is from genome assembly GCA_005239495.1 of Nicotiana undulata. Lineage (NCBI taxonomy): Eukaryota > Viridiplantae > Streptophyta > Magnoliopsida > Solanales > Solanaceae > Nicotiana > Nicotiana undulata. Next base: position 31,589 of record MDKH01139350.1, read on the forward strand.
TCCTAGTGTTGTGTAAAGAATTTTATTGGGAATCTATCCATACCTGGTGCCTTATCAGTTGGCATGCTCTTGATAGCATCTAGGATTTCCTCTGTTATAGCATCTCTGATCAAATCAATATGTTGTGTTTTTGTCAGACAAGTACCCTTATTGATCACCTCAGCATTGGGACAAGGAAGGATGTTTGATGACTCTCTCATAAGTTTGGTAAAAAAAGAGAGGAATTACTCTTCTACCTGTTTTGGCTCTATGATTTTAATTTCGGCATCATTGTATATAGAATTGATAGTGTTTGCACTTGCGCGTAGCTTTCATTGAGCATGAAAATATTTTATATTAGAATCTCCATATTGTATCCAGATGGCTCGAGATTTCTGTCTATAGACTTGTTCCTCAACATTGCTCTATTTCTCCACTTCAATAATTGCTTCTTTTTCCTATTCAATAAGAGTCTAGCATAATGGTTTTAAGGAAATACTTGATTGTACAAAATCTAACTTCTGCTTAGCTTGGTTAAACTTTTATTGATAGGAAGCCAAATATGTATTAAGATCCCTCAATGCCTCCTTTAATCTTTTAAGTTTCTGTCGTGTTCTTGACATTACTACTCCTCTATATTCTTGTCTCCAGACCCCTTTCACTATCCCTACAAAATCTGGGTGATGTAAAACTGTTTTATATAACTTGAATGGTCTAGGATATAGTTTCTTATACCGTTTTAAAAGATTACACTTGAGAAAAATTGGAGAATGGTTGATACTCCAAGATTTAGATAGTCTGCTTCAATATGGCTGTAGTTTAACAGCTATTTGTAATTTCCAAAGGCCCAATAAATCTTTCTATACACTATTGAGTTGTTATCTATTTTGTTACACCATGTAAAGTACCATCATGTGCCTTTTAAAGGAGTACATTGCACTTTATCTAGTAGTTCCTTGAAACCTTGAGTTTTCTCCTGTGTGACAGGGCCCCTAATTATATCCTCTATGTTTAGCACATTATTGAAGTCACCACATACAAGACATTCAGTTGTTACTTGAGAGCCAATACGAGCAAGCTTGTCCCATAGTTGCTATCTCCGCACTAGTTCAGTGCTTGCATATATCACAGTGAATAACAAGCTTATTTGAGTAGTAGAGTTATGCAATACCCAATGAATGAACTGAGCATCAACCTCTAAAACCTGAACATGTATATGAGGTTTCCACACTAGACAAATTCGACCACTATAAGCATGATTTGTATTAAGCCTGCCAGTCCTTTGCCACCTTCTGAGTAATCTTCCTAGATTTATTTTCTTTCACCCTTGTTTCAATTATCCCCATAACTTCTATTCTATATTTATTCATAAATAAAGCCATATCCTTCTACTTGAAGGGCATGTTAATCCCTCTAATATTCCAGGTGCTGATGATCATGAAGGTTTGAACTGGCATGTGCCACCCTCCCACACAATAGGTGATATGTTGCTCTGAGTCAGTACCTCAAATCTGTTGGTGGTTCCCCACTAGCTTGTAGAGTAGTTAGGTTGGTTTGTATATGGTTGATCATTTATCCCACCATCAGCAACCCCTTTTCCGTTATTCTGTGAACCTGTGCTTCTCACAAGTGCTGCTAAAACTTGAAATTCCTCCTTTGATAAAGGAAGAGCAGTACCATGAGGTTCAACGTCACTATCCTGTGCTTAGGAAGTAGTTGGATCAGTGGTATTAGTGGTTTGTTTCTTGGCCACCCATTTAACCACCACTTTCCTCCTCTTCCTAGCTCTTCTGTTCTTCCTTGGTTGTTCAACAAAACCATTCTTTTCCTCCTGAGTCTTCCTTAGTCTGCATTCCTCAATGATGTGGCTGAATTTAGCACAATTAGCATAGTATTTTGGTCTCCAATAATACTCTATATTTCATTATTAACACCTGTTGGAGTATGGTGCTCAAGGCTAGTAGGCAAGGGATGTGATATATATGCCTATACTATTGTACTCTAGCATAAGAAATGCGATCCATCTTAATTGTAAACATATCAGTGTACATAGGTTTACCAATAACACTAGCCAGTTTACTCAATGATTCACTCAACTAGTAGCCAATAGAGAGGCTAGGAAATTTCACCCATAATGGAATCACAGTCAAACAATCAAGATCAAACACAAAATCAGTAGACCAATTCTTCAAAATGAATGGCTTATTATGGGATGTATAAGGACCAGATTGCTTAACTCGATCCCTATCAATTATATAATTAAACCTAAATATGTGGTAGCCATCATCATGATAAAGTATTTTGGGTTTAGTAAAAAAATTCCACACATTTTCCACATAGTTATCCATGGATTGGAAAAATGGAGCATCACCCAAAACATACCCTACCAGAGATGAACCCCAATATTTCTGTTGTTCTTTGATATCCTCCTCAACAATTTCAACCACAAAGGTATCACCATGCATAGCAAGAGGAATGTAGGTACGGGCCTTACCCACTTGTAGACTCCGATTCCTCTAGTAGGGTTTCTCCTCCTTTAGAGAAGATTCTTCTTCCACGGTCGCAAGGGATTTTGCAGCAACAAGGATTGGTACTATTGAATTTGCTAGACCAGAAAATTGGAGTCGACGAGGACTCTCTGTCCCCGTTTTTCTCGTTGCACGTTTCCCATCTAGATTTATTTGATTCTCACCTTTCTCCTCAATTTCTAGTTCCTCACGGATGGGCTAGAATTTTAGCGGTAAGAAGATACCAAATGTCACTAGCCTCAATTGTGATTGAATTCCACTCGCCAGTTTTATTTCTGACAATGTCTCCGATGAAAGTGCGATGGTTGTAGAAGGCATTTTCTCACTATGCATGCACATTTGCAACACTCGCTAAACGTGCGTTGAGAGGAAAAAATATGCCTCCATTTTGACATCCTTAAATCTAAGATTTCATAGTGTAGAAATAGAGTTTTTGCATAGAACTTAGAATTTTTGTGTTTTATAGATTTAGACATCTAATTGAGGTCGGATCTAGAACACAATCACATATTTGGACTGGGGGTGAATGGGCAATTGGAATTTGTTCTTGATATTTGATACGCTCAATTTACACCTTAAAAGAATGTAAGCGATCGTTGTCAAATATAGTAA
>ML255926.1:0-25292 GCA_005239495.1 Nicotiana undulata
ATTTCCCCACATTTTTCCCAATTTCTCATATCAAATCTATGTAATAAATCTTGTATTTAAGTTTGAAATAAGTAGAAACAACTTACCTTTGATGCTTGATGAAACCCCCCTTGAAATGATCTCCAAAATAATCCAAGCCAAATGAAAGAAATGAAAGAAATGGCCAAAATTCGTGTTTAAAGAATCTGCCCCTGCTTCATCGAGTTGTACCTTGCACTTGTGCTGCACAGGTTGTACATCCTATTAAAATTCCCTTGTTGAACACCTTCTGTTAAAACACCCACAACTTCTTGTAGAATATCCAAATAACAAACTCTTTGAAGATATAAAAACTAGGCTAGAAGATCTTTAATTTGATAGGTTGTACACCATATAACTCTTTATATATTCCGAGATATGAGCTTCTAAAGTCGGCTCCATGCACCAGAAAATTCTAGCGAAACTGCCCCATCAGCCATCTTCAATCGGTCATAACGTTTTGCACTAAACTCCAAATGACAACTGGTTTAATGTTCTGCAAACTTGACTTCAATATCTACAACTTTCATGTTTTGCAAATTTTCAGATTCCTTACAGATTATTATATATATGCTTCCAATTTAGCTCTTCGACGCACAATTTGCTATCCAAAAAATGCACCAGAAATTTTCTGCAATTTTTTCTTCTTTCTTTTGTACGAAATTCATTCCGTTAACCTTCCGAAATCCACCCGAGGCCCTCGGGACCTTAACCAATTATACAAACATGTCCCAAAACATGATTCAAACTTGCTGGAGGCCTCAAATCACATCAAATAAGGCCGAAATCTCAAATCGCACTAAAATTCAAACTTTATGAACATTGAAATTTCAAACTTCTACATTCAATGCCGAAACCTATCAAATCACGTCCGATTGACCCCAAATTTTGCACACAAGTCATGTTCGACATTACGGACCTGTTCCAACTTTCAGAATTGGAATCCGACCCCGATATCAAAAAGTCAACCTCTCGGTCAAACTTCTCAAAAACCTTCAAATTTCTATCTTTAGCCAAATGACTTCAAAATGACATCCGGACGTCCGAATTAACTTCCGATCGCGCTCCCAACTCCAGAATCACCATACGGAGCTATTCCCAGACTCGGAATCCCAAACGGATATCAACATCATTGAAATGCGCTTCAAGCCAAACTTAGGAAATTTCTTCAAAAAAGTTGACTTCCACAATATACACCGAAACGCTCTCGGGTTATCCAAATCCCGATCCGGACATACGCCCAAGTCTGAAATCAGCATACGAACCTGCTAGAACCTTCGGATCCTGATTCCTAGGTCGTTTACTAAAAATTCCAGTTTTACTCAATTTCTTTAACTTAAGACTTCTGAAATGAGAATTTTCCTTTCAATTTAACTCCGAACCTCCTGAATTTCGACTCTGACCATACACACAAGTCACAATACCCGAAATGAAGCTGTTCATGACTCCAAACTACTGAACAACGCGCTGGATCTCAAAACGACCGGTCGGGTCGTTACACATATGACCATTTAAATGGGGAACCTTTCTCAGTCAATTTGGTCACTGGGGCTGCTATGGATGAGAACCCTTCCACAAAATGACGGTAATAACCCGCCAAACCCAAGAAACTCCTAATCTCCGTAGTTGTAGAGGGTCTAGGCCAGTTCTTGACCGTCTCAATTTCCTTAATAGTTGTTCGTAGTTAGTTACAAACATATCAATTAGCTTCATGTTAACAATAGAAAGTCTCCTTTCAACACTTCACATTACCGATAACGAGATACGATGTTTGAAGACCTCGTATTATATACCCGAATTAACGTGTCTCATTTAACGCCATATGGGCGGGCACCTACCGTGTAGGTTAAAGCTCAATAATTATAGCACAAATTTGGCAAATTATGCACAGATAGTTAATTAAGTAATTAATTCATTTATTATTATTATTATTATTATTATTATTATTATTTTATACATAAATTTTTTTGGAGTAACCCTAACAGGCATGACTTCTTATTAGTATTCTTGTACAAATTTCAAATTTCACAAGGGAGAATTTGAACACAAGAATTTCCATCACAAGGATCTCATCCTACTTCCACCGCGGCTCATAGCCCATTTTAAATATACCAAAACATATTAACACGCGAGGATCTCGTCCTCAATTCTGAATCACAAGTAATATGCATATCGCCACTCGAAACCTTCCTTTCCTTCCTTTAAGTATTTTCTGTTAAACAAAATTACAATATGTAATGATAGACACAGTTATCTCCATAGACTTTCTCAATACAAGTATTCATATTTGTAGATTTTAGAGTTACGAAGCTCACCCGAGAAAGGAGCATATTAGAAGAATTTTATTAGATACGCACAAGCGAATTAAGTTCAGGAAATCGTCACTTTATAATAATTAGAGATTGTTCTTGTAATGTAACGACCTTATCCATACCATAGAAAATATATCAACAGGCTGGGTCTCCACCTCTAGGAATCTGGCCTCCACTTTCAACATTCTGACCTCTTTTTCCCTAGTTGGTCATGTAAGTTGAGTTGTAACTGCAATGGGGCACGTAGCCTGAGTGCTCTAATGAAATTATTCATCTGCTCATACCGATTTTATACCACATAACTTGGAATAACTGTTGTAGGAATCTCGTAGTGGTGGTGCATTAAAAGAACTCATTGAAGCACCCCGAGTAATCAGATATACCGACTGGGCTGGTCGGGTGGGGAGCCCTTGCCGAAATAATTTGTTATTGCAAAGCAAAATCCACTGAATCTTTTAGAACCTCGAGACCTCTTAGTCTCTTTAGCTTCCTCATTTCCTCATCCCGGACACATTCTAACATCTAAGCAATTTCTACCACTAGTCGAAATGAAGTATCAACTTGCCCTGAGTCGTACAAATGTTTTGTTTACAATCATAATTGTGTCCTTTAATGAGTCTGGGGACTCTCCCTCTGGCTATATGAACTGAAGTAGGAGTATGACAGCTATCTTATCGAACTTGATGGCATATTCTGACACTGTCATAGTGACCTGACACTACCGTTCAAACCCTATGAGCCACGCATTATGGAGAGTCCGAGAACAAACTCTTTCACAAGTATTTGTTAGAACTGAGTCAAGTAGTTGGTGTTGCAATGGCTGGTCGCCCTCTTTGTAGGCTTACGACAAACATCAGCGGCCAGTTTCTTCTTTTACTATGCTGACTCAACACTACTTAGCTACCCCATTTATTCATATGCTCTTCGTTATTCTTTGGGGTTACTCTTATCCTTATTGATGCACAATGATCCAAAATGTAAGGCCCTATATAGATAATTCTTGGCACGAACCATATAGTCTAGAAGCTTGTCAACCACTATACTCCCTCTGGAGCACCCCAAAATTCGCAACCGTGACTTCCACGCTGAATAGACCTTCTGTAGATTTAAATTTGTTTGAATATATTATTTGGTACTGAGGTATAGGGTTATTAAGGAGGCAGACATACCGAAATTCCCAGCTTTATCTCTTGCAAAATCTTTGGCCTTATACATTCCAAAACAAAACCGATATAACACATGGCCTCACAATCTATTCCTTGACAGTGGACTTCCCCACTTGGCACGAAGTCATAGGTCACAATGCCTGATAATCCACAATGTTAAACTTAATAGATCATATAAATCAACCCCGATGCTTTCAACTATTCCCTTGTTATGCAATACTGGAGTAGCTATAAATCCTTATGGGATATGGACTAGTCCAACCTGTACCGACTGAGCTAGAACCTCCGTGTCTAGATCAATTTGAGATTGTACAATAGGTGTTGATGTTCGAGCTTTAGACTGAGCTCTACTTCTGTATCTTCCCTTGATCGTAGCTATTATTGGGGCTTTATCTCTTGTCCGGTCATAGATGCTTTGCGTGTTGTCAAGATTTGTGAGAGGACAAGAATAGGCAAGTTCAATCATCAATGGAAGAATAAATTCGCACGATGGAGTATAATAGAAGTGAAATTGTTCTTAACTTCATAGCCCTTGAGAGATAAGTACAGACATCTCCGTACCGATCCTTCAGACTTTAGCAAGTTTGTTCGTGAATTGTGAGACCTAGGTAACCTAGTGCTCTGATACCAACTTGTCACGACCCAAATTCCCAACCTTAGGGATCGTGATGGCGCCTAACACCACACTTTCTAGGCAAGCCAATGTTAGTAGTTCGTGAATTATGACACCAGACTCTGGGGTAGTTCTAGATTTATTTATATAATTAGTTCCTGGCTCGACTTAATTTATTATTTTTTTATTTTATATTCGGAAGTATTTATTGAAATCCATTGGATCAAGTTTAATTTAAAATTGTTATATACTGTTTAAGTGATTAATTAACGGAAATACTTGAGCGAACTCTAACATTGGCTTGCTAGCAAGTGTGGTGTTAGGCGCCATCACGATCCCTAAGGTTGGAAATTTGGGTCGTGACAAGTCCTCATAGCCCTCAGCTGGTATGCCTAGAATTTCACCCAGCTCTTTAGCATCAAAGGAAACTTGAATTCCTTTGACCATAGAGGTGACCCTGCCATCTTTGACAATGGCATTTCCCATGAATTCCACCAATTCAGCCATTGCCAGCCATCCTTCCATGCGAAGAAACATGTCCTTCCATCCCTGCACGTCCAGAGTGTCCTGTAGATATCTCATTCCAGGCTCCTCTAGATATTTCAACAACTTGACCTTCAAGATTGATCGCTTGCCAAACATTATGATCCTCTCAGTCTCCATATCATCTTCCTTCTCCTCTGCTCCACTCCAGTCTGCATCATCATCTTTCTCAACAACTTTCACTTTTCTTGCCTTGGACCTAATCCTTTTGGAAGTGCTTGGAGTTGCGGCGGACACAGCAGCTGACTTCTTTGAAGAAGCCTTAGCCTTTTTAGGTTTTGGTGTCCCAACCACAACTGGAGCAAGATGCTCCTCTTGTTGAACCAGGTCCAACGTCTCCTCTTCAATAACAACAGCCTCAACAGGCTCTCCAATCTTAGCTTTACCCTTTGCCGCCTTCTTTTTCCTGCTCTCTTGTAGAGCCTTCTCCAACCTTTCTTCTTCTTCTCTCACAGTATTTCGAGTAGAACGCACCTTAGGAACAGGAGCATCAACAGAAACAGTAGCTTTCCTCTTCTTTGAAGGAACTAGGGTAGATGCTTTCTTGGACTTCTGAGTCCTCCTTTTCTTGGGGTTATAGGACTCCCCAAGTTTCTTTAGCCTTTCAGCCAATGTCTCGTCCCCAAATGAACCAGGTCCATCTTCTCCTTTCCTCAAGCTTGCTAGACCTGCAGCTGCCTCCTCAAATACACTTCCCCCAAACTCTGTGACTTCATCTCCAACATTCTCTGGAATGGGACCACAAATAGCCAGTGTGGTGCCATCCTCCCCAGATCCCCTTACAACTCCATATCCACCCTCTCTCTCAAGAATTTTCTGGTGATTGAGAATTGTATACAGATGGAGAGTTAGATTCAGATTCAGAATTTCGTCCATCATAATCACGATTAGGTGATGAAGTAGAAGAAGAAGCAGGTGGTGGTGAAGACATGATTGTGTGTTGTTAGGAAGAAAAGGCGAGTGATCAGTTTTGGTTTGCGTAGAATGAGTTAAACTTGGTTCAACGGTGACTTTATGAAGATAAGAGTAATGATGACCCTTATATAAGATGTGGCTAAGGAGATTACAATGGCAGAGTATTTACTCAAGTGGGAGTCTAATCGCCGTAGGACTGACATTGATTAGACATTTAATTTCCCTCTAGAACTAAGCTAATAAAGTAGAGACGGGACTTCTTGAAACTGGTTCAATTTTGGGTAAGTACGAAGTATTTGAATATGAACCAAATATAGATAGACTCCTGCTCAAGTATGACTGTAATTGATTTAATAAACGTATGGAGATGAGAACGTACCTTGTCAGTCATATGAACCAGCATGGATGAACCAGGTTCATCCTGTTAAAATCTTTAATTTGCCTCAATTTACAAAGATAAAGAAACATCATTAGCAACTAGGGAATCATATTAATACATGGCAAAAGAGTATGGAAATAAAGACATGATATTGAGCAATGATTAATCTGATTAAGTACCTAAGTTAAGTCTTCTAACCAAATTCTTTTTTTCATTTTTGTTTTTCAAATTAGGTGACCTTAATCATCCCTAATTCAAGCCTGTTTCTCTCAAAATGCTCCCCACTCAATGCTTTGGTGAAGATATCTGCAATTTGCTTATCAGTAACACAAAATTCAGTTGAGATCATTCCCTTTTCATAGTTGTCCCTAAGGAAGTGGTGTCTAACATCTATGTGCTTAGTTCTCTTATGATGAACCGGGTTCTTCCTCATACTAATGGCACTAGTGTTATCACAGAAAATAGGAATACATCCCACATCTATACCAAATTCCATGAGTTGTTGCTTGATCCATAGCAATTGAGCACAGCTAGAGGCTGCAGACACATATTCAGCCTCAGCAGTAGACAAAGCTACTGAATTTTGTTTCTTGGTGGCCCAAGACACAAGGCAAGAGCCCAAGAGGTGAGCCATGCCTGAAGTACTTTTCATGTCAACCAGGAAACCTGCATAATTAGCATCAGCATATCCTATAAGGTCGAAATTACTACCTTTAGGATACCGAAGGCACAATTCAGTGGTGCCTTTCAAATATCTCAAAATTCTTTTTACTGCAGTGAGGTGGGACTCCTTTGGATTTGCCTAAAACATAGCACACAGTTCCACACTTAACACAATATCAGGTCTACTTGCAGTGATATATACAGTAGAGACGCAATCATTCCTCAGTATACCTTCTGATCAACGGATGAACCAGGTTCATCCACATCCAATTTAATAGTTGTGGCAATGGTGTGTCTATTTCCTTTGAATCCTCCATCTTGAACTTCTTAAGGAGTTCTTTCACATACTTTTGTTGATGAATCATTATTCCATGTGGGTTTTGCTTGATTTGCAAGCCTAAGAAGAAGTTTCGCTCACCCATAATACTCATTTCAAATTCACTCCCTATTAGTCTAGCAAATTCCTTGTTAAGCTTTTCAGTGGTTGCCCCGAATATGATATCATCAACATATATTTGCACAATCAGAAGATTCTTCCCCTTTTCCTTTAGGAACAAAGTACTGTCAATTTTGCCTCATTTGTACCAATATTCCAGCACGAATTTTCACAATTGCTCATACCATGCTCTAGATGCTTGTTTGAGACCATAAAGAGCCTTATCAAGTTTATATACATGATCAGGTGATTCTTTACTTTCAAAACTTGGAGGATGTTTGACAAATACATTTTCCTTCAAATAGCAATTGAGAAAGGCACTCTTAACATCCATCTGATGGAGAGTGAATTCCATATGTGCAGCAAATGCTATAAGAAGTCTGATTGCTTCCAATCTTGCCACAGGAGCAAAGGTCTCATCATAGTCAATTCCTTCTTCTTGACGAAACCCTTGAACAACTAGTCTTGCCTTATTTCTTGTAACAGTTCCATCCTCATCGAGCTTGTTCCTGAAGACCCACTTCGTGCCAATCTCTGATCTGTCTAGTGGCCTGGGTACCGAGTGCCATACTTGACTTCTCTCAAATTGATTCAGCTCTTCTTGCATGGAATTTACCCAGTCAACATCCTGTAGGGCTTCACCAATGTTCTTTGGTTCAATCAGGGATATAAAGGCATCAAACGCACATAATATTTTCAAGGACGCTCTTGTTTTGATTCCAGATTTCAGATATGTTATGATGTTCTCAAGAGGGTGAGAACTCTGATATCTGTGTGGTTTGAGTACTAGTTGTTCACTTCTGGATAATTCCATGTTGTTTCGTTGTTGTGGAACAGGATCAGGGCAAGGATTCACATGTTGAGTTCCCCCTGTCATGTTGCTTGGGGTAGTTGGACCTGGTCCATCATTTGTTCCATCTTCCATGGTTGCTTCAATGTGTTCACTGCTTCTCACCAGTCCAAGCTCCTCATCTTCTGGTTCCTGTCTCTCAGAAAGAGTGTTAGTTTCATCAAAGACAACATGCACAATCTCTTCTACACACATAGTTCTTTTATTGTACACTTTATAGGCTTTACTATGTGATGAATATCCCAAGAATACTCCCTCATCACTTCTGAGATCAAATTTACCTAAGGAATCTGTCACGACCAGAAATCCCACCTCCAGGCCGTGGTGGCGTCTAACATTGAACTCGCCAGACAAGCCAACGTTTTAAATGAATTAACATATTTACATATTAACAATTAAAAACAATAAACGCTAACTAGAAAATCATGATAAAAAAATACCGAGGTTTATTAGGTTCTAAAACTAGAATAGCCAATCTCGTAGAAAATTCCATTAAGTACAAAACCCAGAAATTGAGTCACAATCTCACGAACCAGACTAAGATTTGGCTAAAAACAACAGTCTGAAACAAAGTGGTACGTCTGTCTAGAAATACACAAAATGACAGAAAGAAGAGATAAAAGGTGACGTCAGGGCCCACGAACGTCTGCGGGTCTACCTTGATGTCGCATGCATGGACTGAAGGATACTCCCTCTAGCGGTGTCCACTGGGTCCGGCTGCGTAATCTGCACAACAAAAAGAAGTGCAGGTGTAGCATCAATACAACCAACCCCATGTACTGAGTAAGTGCCGAGCCTAACCTCGGTGAAGTAGTGACGAGGCTAGGACCCGACCGCAATTAATACATGTGCAGTTCAATAATATAACAGGAAATAAACTGGAAATACAGTTACGGGGAAGAACATGATGGGGATAAGGAAGTAACAATTTCCAAAACAACAGAATAAGATAATAACTAAAATGTAGAAGTAAAGGCAGGAATTAGCAGCTCGAAACAAGTAAATACACAGCAAAAGGCACGGCATGTCCCCTCGTGCGTAGCCTCACAGTCACTCGGCATAGAATGTCCCCTCTTGCATAAATAATAAAGTCACTCAGCACGGAATGTCACCTCGTGCATAATCTCACAGTCACTCGGCAGGGAATGTCCCCTCGTGCGTAAATAATAATCACTCGGCACAGAATGTCCCCTCGTGCATAGCCTCACAATCACTCGGCATGGAATGTCCCCTCGTGCATACATAATAAAGTCACTCGGCACGAAATGTCCCCTCGTGCATAATGTACACATAAACAACAATTCAATATGAAGGTTTAACAATAAGAAGTTCTAAATGTAAAGAAATAACCAACACAATTCTATCGTCCCGGCAAGGGACTCAGCTATAACCAATCTCACTCAGAGGTATAATTTCAACAGTAAAAATCCTCAACTGAACACTTAATCAATAACTTCCCAGGTCATGGAACAATCTCAACGTATCACTTCTAAATAACCAATTATTCATAGCACAGAGAATATCAAGACCACGGTATAAATCATCACATTTGACTCACGGGCATGCTGGACCACAACACATAGGTACTCGTCACCTTACCTATACATTGGACATGTAATACACATAGCAATTAAGACTCTATACCTATTCTTTTAAGCTAAGGTTAGGCCAAACACTTACCTCGGCTCCAAAAATGCAAGTCAAGCCTCAATCACCGCTTTCCCTCTTGAATCCAACTTCAAAACGATTTTATCTAGACGTATTCGACTCAATAACATCAATAATTACTCAATAAACCAATCTCAAAGCCTAATTATACATTTTACCCTCATTCTTCCAAAAATACAAAAATTCGACCCCGGACCCGCTTGGTCCAAACACGAGGTTCGGACCAAAACCCGATCACTCCCACGAGCCCGAATATACAATTTGGTTTAAAATCTGACCCCAAAATGAGGTTGAATTCCTAAAAATTCTAAAAGCCCTAACTCGACCCCAAAGCCCCAATTTCTACCTTTGAAACCCTAGGATTCTTGATGATAATTGATGAAAAACGTTAAAAAGTTGAAGGAAATCAATTAGTGAACACTTACGTACGATTTGGGAAGAAAATCTCTTGAAAAATCTCCCTAAGCCTTCTATTTTTTGAAAGAAAGTTTGAAGAAGAACGTCTGAAATTGTTTTTAAAAGAACTTCACTGCTCGACTCTCGCACCTGCGGTGCTTTGGTCGCATCTGCGATCTCGCAGGTGCGGAAAAGGGATCGCACCTACGGAAAATGACCAGTCCCACCGGGGGCCGCACCTGCGGAATCGTACCCGCTCCTGCGGGACCGCGCCTGCAGAAGATAGTCCGCATCTGCGAGAGGGACCGCACCTGCGGACAAAACGTCACACTTGCGGTCTCGCACCTGCAGCCCTAGGCTCGCAGATACGGGCACACCAGCACTGGTGCACCAGCAGTGTTTCCTTGAGTCCAAACACTCCGAACACCTACCCGAAACACCCCCGAGCCCTCGGGGCTCAAAACCAAATACACACACACCCTCATAAGCATCCTACGGACTTGTTCGAGTAATTAGACGACAAAAATAACATCAAAACCCATGAATTAACCTCCAAAATCTATAGAATTTTCTCAAACTTCATAAACTTCTAAATTTCCCATTTTGATCTGAAACATGTCAAACCAATTATGTTTCTTACGAAATTTTACAGACAACTCATAATAACCATATTTAACTTGTTCCGGGCTCCGGAACCATAATACGGGCCCGGTAATGCAGGTTTCGCATCAAAGTTCATTTTCAAAAGCCTTTATTATTTTCAGAAAATAATTTTCTTTAAAAATTCATTTCTCGGACTTAAGACCTCGGAATTCGATTCCGGGCATACGCCCAAGTCCCATATTTTCCTACAGACCCTCCGAGACCGTCAAATGATGGGTTCGGGTCTGTTTACAAATATTGTTGACCAAAGTCAACTTTATTCAATTAATTATCATAAATTCAACTTTTTATCAAATTTCCAGATAAAGACTTCCCGGCTATGCATCCGGGGTGCGCACGCACATCGAGGTGAGATTAACGGAGGCTTTCGGTGCCTCGGAACACAGTGTTTTGTTAAATTTACACAGGATGACCTTCTGGGTCATCACAGAATCTTTGCCATTATTGTGCACATAACATTTACATATGAAAGCCCTAAGATGGGATATGTTGGGCTTTCTCCCTTTAAGTAATTCATAGGGAGTCTTCTCTACCAGTGGCCTGGTCATACATCTGTTGATTATACAGCAAGAAATGTTTATTGCTTCTGCCCAGAAGTTGTGTGGTAGTTTGCTAGAAAGAAGCATGGTTATTGCCATGTCCTCAAGAGTTCTATTTTTTCTTTCCACAACCCCATTTTGATGTGGGGTTCTAGGGGAAAAAAATTTGTGATTGATACCATGTTCATCACAGAACTCAGCAAACTTAGCAATTTCAAATTCAGTACCATGGTCAGACCTTATTGATGCTAGCTGATGTTCTAACTGATTTTGAGTTTTCTTAACAAATGAGGTAAACATATCAAACTCTTCATCCTTAGATGTCAGAAATAAGGTCCAAGTGAACCTTGAATAATCATCAACTAGAACCATCACATATTTCTTACCACCTCTGCTCAAAGTTCTCATTGGACCACACAGATCCAGATGAACCAGTTCCAACGTCCTTGTGGTATTGACCATTTTCTTACTTTTGAATGAGGATCTTACCTGCTTCCCCCTTGCACATGCCTCACAAACTTTGTCTTCCTTGAACTTAATGTTAGGAGTCCCACCACTAAGTCCTTAGAGACTAATTTGTTAAGCTGATTTAGACTTGTGTGGCCAAGTCGTTTGTGCCAAAGGAGGGGATCACTTTCCAAAACACTCAAGCAAGTGAGTTCATTTTTAGACAGTGTAGACAAGTCTATGACATATATATTATTCATTCTCTTTCCCTGCAAAATAACCTTGTCAGTAAGCAAGTTAATCACAAAACATTTTGTGGAAGTGAGAGCAACCAGGTTACCTCTGTCACGCAGTTTTGACACACTGATTAGGCTGTATTTCAGGCCATCTATCAAGTACACATGTTCGATGGAACGTGTGTCATCCTTACCTACTTTGCCAACCCTTATAATTTCACCTTTCTTTCCATTTCCAAAGGAGACATTTCCTGCTTTGAGGTTTTCAAGTGAAACGAATTGTTCCTTGTTCCCCATCATATGCTTTGAGCAGCCACTATCCAAAAACCAAATTTGGTTGCTTCCTCTCACTTGTACCTATGGTTCTTCATGTGATTCCTCATAAGATTCTCCAATTGCCATGAGCGCCCGATCATCAGTTTCCCCATCTTCTGATTCCTCATCTGAACTTTCCCCCCAACAGCAACCATAGACTTAGTTGTGATTTTCTTGGGTTGGACCAGTTCCTTCTTCATGTTCCTTTTTTCATATCTCTCCTTTTTCCATTCTACTTCCCACTGAGGACAGTTTTTGACGAGATGGTCAGTCTTACCACATTTGTAGCATCCCTCTATGGTTGGCCTTTCTGGAGCTTTTGCTTTGTTGTAGTTTCCTCCTCTAGAGATGCCCTTCTTTCTCATGAGAAAGTTTCTGAATTCTTTGGTAATCACGGCCATCTCATCTTCCTCCAGATCTGCTCCCTCAGTGATTCTTAGTGCTAGACTCCTCTCCTTCTTTGGACCATCCATATTCATTGTCTGCCTTCTGAGTTCATAGGCAGTGAGGTTTCCAATCAGCTCATTCAATCTCAGGGTTGCCATATTTTTGGATTCTTGGATAACAGTGATTTTGCTTTCCCAGGAAATTGGCAAGACCCTTGTCAGGATCTTCTCAACCCTGTCCTCTTCAAGAATGACTCTTCCAAGAGACTTTAGTTCATTAGTCAAGGTTGTGAACCTTGTGTACATCTCTTGGATAGTCTCTCCTTCTTTCATAGTGAAGTTTTCTTACTGAGAGTATAGTAGAGTACCTCTTGACCTTTTTACCTGAGGTGTTCCTTCATGGGCTACTTGCAAGGTATCCCAGATCTGTTTGGCAGTGGTGCAACTTTGGATTCTACTATACTCATCTGGACCTAGTCCACACACTAGCCACTTTTTGGCCTTTACATTCTTCTCCCATTTCTTCAGATCCTCGGCAGTTCAGTCAACTCTAGTCTTTGGTACATCTACACCTTCAACAGTCTTCTTCATGGTAGCTAGAAGACCATTAATGACTATGTCCCAGAGTTCATAGTCTTCTCCAATCAGGTGGTCCTTCATCCTGTTCTTCCACCATGAGTAATACTGGTCGTTGAAAAGTGGTGGCCTTGCAGTTGATTGACCCTCCTAGTTTCCAGGTGGTGTACTCATTTTGATCTTTTTCAAGGTGTTAACCTTTTCAAGGATAACCCGCTCTGATACCAATTGATGTTTTAGACGTCAATACCACACAAGAATATAGGTTAAATGTGTGGTACCCAATTTTTCGAGTGTTGTCTTAGTAGAAGAACCTAGTTCTTCTTAGTGTTCCAACTTCTATTGTTGCGGAATAATAAATGCAGTAAAGTAAAAACACAGAGATATTTACGTGGAAAACACCTTGCTCAAAAGGTAAAAAAAACCACGACCTACTCCTCAGTAGGATTTTCTCAAACTCTTCACTAAAACTCTGAGCCAAATGGACTTACAAAATAAACTCTTTTGTAATCCTAGGACTAACTCTAATCCCTTCGTATCAACTAGCCTCTAGCTAAGTTCTACAAGCTTCAAGTTAACTCTAACTTGAACAATGTGTACCTATTACAATTGATTCTATGAAAGTTGATAAGATACAATATTGAAACACCTACTACAATCAACTAGACTCAATACACACATGATGAAACTGGTTCTTCTAGCTGATCTGTAGCCTTTGTATCGCACAATAATTCTTCTTGCAAAATAAATGGGAATTTTACTTTCAGATCTTGATTCACTTATGTACTTGTGCGTCCAGTATTTCAGTAGAAATACTTCGAATATTTATAGATTCAGTTGTTGAGTTTTTCATTCAGTTCTAGTCCAACTCTTCCTGGGTGAAAGAGTTCGTATCAAACTCAACTTCCTTCCTTTGTTACTTTCCTTGTTGAATTTAACTTCTATCCTCTTACCAGTTTGCAACCTTTTCGCATTAGGAGACAATCTCTTGGTTCATTGATACTTCACAATCACAAATATCTCCTATGCATATACGGTTCATGTGCCAGCTATTCAGTTCAAGAATGTGTGCTCTGATGGACCTGGTTCAACTGGTCAGACATTTGTCAATCTTCAAAACTATGCAGTGACTTGGGTTAGTGACTTGGGTCAACAGAAGCTACTCAAGACCTCAAACCACCGAACGAAATGCTAATGCTCAAAATGACAGTTCGAGTCGTTACATCGGTGTCTCTTTTGTGAAAAAAATCTCGCTTTTGGGAGTTTCACTTGGCTCCCGACCACTCTCTTCCGCGAGAAATACTTTGCACCTGCGGATCCGCTTTTGAAGAATTCTTCTGCTCCTGTGTAATCGCTTATGCGTGCAGCCCTCCTCTTCTGTGAATTCGCATGTCCAAACACAACATCGCTTCTACGGCCCCATAACCACTTTTGTAGTGTCGTACCTACGGTCCAAACCTCACAAGTGCGAAGACACTAGGTCAAAACTGCCCACAAACCTCAAAATAATTTGAGACTCATCCAAAATACTCCCGAGGCCCCCGAGATCGCGTCCAAACATACTAAACCATCCCAAAACGTAACATGAACCTAATCGGTGTCCCAAATAACAAAAAATAATATCAAAACTATGAATTGCACCTTAATTCAAGACTAATGAACTAATAAACTTTCAAACTTCCAAAAACGCGTGTCGAACCACATCTAGCCAACTCAGAATAATCCCAAATCTTTCACACAAGTTCCAAATGATATAATGAACTTATTCAAACTTCTTAACCAACTATCTGAACCTAATAACACCAATTTCAACTCGCAGTAAGACCTATGAACCTTACAAACATTTAAATTCAATTTTTTTATCAAATAGAGACACATCAATCTAAGAACCTCCAAATTCAAATCTGGACATATTATTAAGTCAAAAATAACCATTCAAACCTATTCAAAACATCCAAATTTCATTCCGAGGTCATTGTCACAAAATTCAAACCTTGGTCAACTCTTATAACTTAAGTTTCCAACCATAGAACTAAGTGTTCCAATTCATTCCAAAACCTACCCAGAACCAAACCAACCATCCTTGCAAGCCATATAACAACAAATACACATACGAGAGCATCAAATGGGGAAAAAAATCTCAAATACATAAAATGTCCAATTAATAAACAAAGTGGTGTCAATATTACCTCTTTGAAAACCATGGTCTAACAGAAAGGAGCTTAGCATGTCATACCAGGTTCTAGGAGTTTGTTTGAGATCATACACGGCTTTCAATAGCTTGAACACATGATTAGGAAAGTCACTGTTAACAAACCCTAGAGTTTGTTTTACAAACACTTCTTCTGAGATGTATCCATTTAATAAAGCACTCTTCACATCTATATGAAATAAGTTGAAACCTTTGAGGGCTGTATAAGAAAGATGTATACGAATAGATTCTAACCTTTATACAAGAGCATAAGTTTCACCATAGTTGATTCCAAGTTGTTGTGAGTATCTTTGAGCTAGCAGTATTGCCTTGTTTCGCACTACTTGGCATGATTCATTTAGTTTATTTTTGAATACCCATTTTGTTCCTACGATTGATGCACCAGATGATTTTTGAACCAGACTCCGCTCTTTGTTTTTATTGAATTGTTCAAGTTCTTCTTTCATAGCTTTAACCTAGTAGTTGTCTTTGAGTGCTTCATCCACCTTATTTGGCTCAAGTTAGGATATGAGCCATATGAGAGTTCAACTTCTAAGATCTTCTGGTAGTAATGCCTTTTTGCAGATTTCCAATAATAAACTTATGGGGATATCCATATTCACATCTCTATTCATTGGGAACCTTTTCAACAATCTTTTCTACTCGTTCATGGATTAGTTCTGGAGAGGATGAGGTTTCATTTGCAGATTCTTCAGTAGTCGACTAGGTTTTCTCATGTATCAAATTTTCAGCATCATTTTTAGTGATGTGAATTGTCTTTGGAACTCCTGAAATTTCTTATTCTTCTGTCAGTTGAATAATCTCATGGCGACGGTTAGTATCAATGAATACTATAATAATAGATTCTTCTACAAGAAGAGTACGCTTATTGTATATTATCTATGCTCTATTAGAGGGAGAGTACCCAAAAAATATACCTTCATCACTTCTAGGATCGAGCTTACCAAGGTTGTCCTTACCATTATTGTGAACAAAATATTTGCATCCAAATAGATGAAAATTTCTTGCACTTGGATTTTTACCTTTCCAGAGTTCATAAGGAGCTCAAGGCCTAATCATGCATCTGTTGAAACTGTGGCAGGTGGTACTTACTGCTTCTGTCATAAGTGATGTGGTAAAAACTTTCAACAATTATTGTTTTGGCCATGTCTTGAAGAATTTCATTCTTCATTTTAACTACTCTATTTTGTTGAGGGGAACTTGGGAATGAGAAATTGTATATGAATCCATGTTCATTGCAAAAATCTTCAAAAGCATTGCTTTCAAATTCCCCTCCACGATCACTTCCTATAGTAGAGATGTAGTAACCTTTTTCACGTTGGACTTTCTTGAAAAATGCTTCAAAATTTTTAAAGCCTCATCCTTGTGACTCAAAAAAATTACTCAGTTGAAACGATAATAATCATCAACAATAACAAAAGCATATTTTTTTCCATTGATGCTAGTTGTCCTAGTGAGTCCAAAAATATCCATGTGCAATAGTTGCAAAGGTTTTGAAGTGGAACCCATATTTTTTGGTTTAAAAGATTATCTAGTCTGTTTACCACATTGACATGCATCGCAAATACGATCTTTTAAAACTTTCAAGTTTGGAAGACGAATGATCATTTTTTTAAAGTTTTTCAATGGAATGCATCCTAGCATGACCTAATTTCATATGACATAACTAGGGATCATCAATCATGGATGCTAAACAAATGTGATTATAAAGATTATCTGTTTTGCTGAGAGCATACATATTTTTATCTCTACTTTTAGAAATAATTGAATTACCTGATTCATCTTTAATTTTTCAGCCAGTCTTTTTAAAGCATACCACATAGACGTGGTCACATAGCTGACTGATGCTTAGCAAATTGTACCCTAGTTCATTCACAAGGTATACTTCATCTACATCAAATAATGAGCTTAGCGGAACTTTACCAACTCCAGTGACATTTCCTTTAGAATCTTCTCCTAATGTTACCGATCCTCCATCTAGTTTGGTGATAGATTTGAAAAGTTATTTGTCACATGTCATGTATCCGAAACACGTGTTGTCAAGATACCACTTTTATTTTCTGCTTTGCTTGTGGTGTTCCTCGCTGGTTTCTCCAATTGCCATCAAACATAGAATTGAGTTCCCCTCATTGTCTAGTTTATCTTCATCACTTTCTCCTAGTTCCATAAAACCCATGTATGTCATTTCTTCACTATCAGATTCTTCTTCATCACCCATGCTCTAAAGAATTTCTTCTTTTGAAAATATTTGTTGATTTTATTCTTTAGATCTAAGCATGCATCTTCACTATCAAATTTTTTCTTTGGCATTTACCTGAACAATAGCATCATGTTCGTTAGTATATTTATCTAAATAAAGGGGATTAGATGATACCTGACTACCAATGGTTTTGTCCTTTTTTACTTATTGAATAGGGAGATCTCTCTTTTTGATCACACACCAAGATTTAATGTCATAAGATTTTGCATATGTTCCCATACGCACTTTTCACTGTGAGAAATGTTGACCAGTAAGGTAAGGTGGTCTTGTTTGAGAGGTTCCTTGTTGAAAGAGTGCTCCGACAACTGTGTTTGGTCCCATGATCTTTTACTAAATAGTATTGTTGTAAGACCTTGCTCTGATACCAATTGAAACACAAGAGGGAAAGGGTGAATTGTGCCAATTTAAAAGTTAGTTAACCAACTATGATATTAGTCGACTCGTTTTCTTGCGGACACTAGGTTAGAACAAAGTAACAATAAAAAATATTAAACAAAAATAGTAAATGGGAAATAAAATTTTATATTGGTTCGTGTACCGGGTGATACCTACATCTAGTTACCTTGGGTCACAAAGATTCTCTTAGATCTTTAATGATGATTTGTTACAACGGTCGTAGTTTTCCTTCGTTCACCACCAACGATGTACAATTGCATATTTTCCAAGTTCATGACACAACCTCTTGATTGTTTTCTATTTTTTTGTATCTTTTGTGACACAAGTAAACGCGATAATACAGTATTTTAACTAAGAACTAAAAAGATGTAGAAAGCTTTTATATGAAGTTGCGCACGATTCTCTTCTTCTCCGCATTCTACATGTAGGCAGTGGTTGATGAGTCTTGAGTTATTTCACTCACCAGGATCTACATTGATTGCGAATGAGATTGATTTCTTAGATTGAGGCAAGTAATTTTTTAAGAGATGTGACCCAAGGGATGCTTCTGAATCTAGTCCATAGTTGTGGACTTGATTTGTATACCAAACTCGTTTTCCTTCCTTCGTTTAGCCATATCCTTACAAAAGATTTTTGGGAAACCAGGTGGATTGGGAGTTGATGACCCTATCTTTCCTATAAGATAATGCATCTTTCACATGTTGAGTTATTTGATTGATTCTCATTTGATTTTCCTATGAGCTCAGATCTTTGTAATTCACTTTGCTCTTCCTCTTGTCTTGATCTCTTAAATCTAGACAGACTAGTTGCATCGCTTGCTTTTTTTTTTTCCTTTTCTCATTGTATGTTTTCCTGCACAGATTAGAATGAGATTTGTATTACTATTATTAAGTGTGTCATCACTAAAACTTAAAATGAAACTAACAAACGAGTGGTGGTTGGTTAGGTTAATGTTTTAGACATCAGGCGAGCAATTTATAAAATAAATATACATCAACCCAGTTGGGATATGGATTCAAAAAACAGAGACAAACTCACCATATATTCAAGAAAATATAAGGAAACCCAATTAAAAAGACATACTTCCACCCATACAAAAATCAAAATTAACTCATGTCATGACCCCAAAATCTCACCTTTAGGATCGTGATGACACCTAGCCTCTACGACTAGGTAAGTGTATTAAACAACGATATATAAGACAAGATATAACAATTTAATGTTGAATAAAACTAAGAACAATGGCCCAAAACATAGCCAATATCATAATACAACTTTTATAATTCCAATATCCAGTAATACAGAGTCATAAGCTCTACAGAGAGTTCACAAGATATTCCAAAATGCAATATTATTTTGGATTACAATTAAACAATAGCATAAATGAAGTAAAAGGGTGACTCTGAGACCTGCGAACGGAACAACATGTATACCTTGAAGTGTCAAACCACACAAGCACCACTCTCAAAACTAACACGATCTGAAGTACCTGGATTTGCCCAAAAATATGCAGAAGCATAGTATGAATACACCATAATCGGTATCCAGTAAGTATCAAGACTAACCTCGGTACAGTAGTGACGAGGTACAAGTCAAGACATTCGTTAGACATGAAAATATGTGCTGAATATAAGTATAAAACTAATAACGAAAACAAAATCAGTGAATTGCAAACAAGAGTAAACACGTGATAAAACAACAAATTACTCAAAACATAGTTACATAACAAGTGTAATAAATTAAGGAATATAATAACAGTTCAATTCATTGAGTTGTTCCAATACAAAATTTACAACAAGAACCACCTCGAGGTACCACACCATATCGTCGCAGTTCACAAGTCACAATATTACAAATCTTATACACATAGCACCTCATGCCGGCATTATCAATCACCTTAACACGACAAAGATCTCGTGCCACATCATAAGTCACACTCGCAAGACAAAGGCCTTGTGCCACAATATAAGTTGCACTCGCATAGCAAAGACCTTGTGCCATAAGTCACACTCACACGACTAGGACCTCGTGCCACCACGTATATTGTAACTGTTTCAATTACATAAAAATGTTCAAAAAGTTTATTTAAACAAAGTAAAGCATGATAATGATCTAAAAAAAGCAAAACATCAAATGAGATAATGAGTTTATTTTAAGAATCAAATAAAGTAAAGCATGACAATAATTTCTTTATTTAAATGTTACCAACAACCCAATAAAATATGAGATAATAACTCCACAAAGTAAATCTATCTTGACAACCAATTCATCGCATAACAAAATGGACATAAATTAGCACACTAAAACAATGTAGCAAATCATGTAAAATTCATGACACACACAAGACGTTATAAACCGTTCAAACACAAAAATAACAAAAAGAGTCACCCTGATGTTCCACGTATCTAATCACATATCATCCTTATGACGCCACGTGAGCTTCACATTTAAAATATTTTTCCCGAAATAGTTTCACGTGCTTTAGCGCCTTATCTCGATGCGTGTGCATCACAATGAAGTATTTTCCCTTACACGCTCCACGAGCATAAGTACCCCCCTTATCTCGCCGCATGCGCTTCAATATACACATCACCCTTATGCCACCGCATGCACATCTCGATAACTGTTCACAATCAACTGCACACCACGTACTCATGTCCCACAATATTGCCAAATAACGATATCAATATTACAACAATACACAGCACACGGCCCAATAACAATGTGTACAATAATTTCAATAACAACACAATGAAAACGGAAAAAACTCAACAATGAAATATGTTCCATATAACATCTTCAATTTAGTGCATATAAATAACCTAAGAGTCTAAGCCGGTCAGTTATCACATATAAGCACAGGTACACACTCGTCCTACGAGGTAGTTTCTCCCGCACAAAGTTAGGCAAGATACATACCTCGATTAGGCCAAATCAATATTCAAAAATAGTTTTTCCTTTATAATTCGCCTCCACGACTCAAATCTAACAAAAAACGACTTAATATCATCAAAAAATGTAAAAGAAATCAATTTTGTTAATTAAAGATATGATCTTTACAAAGTTTTCCAAAAGTCACCAAAAGTCAATCCTGGACCCGCCCGTCAAATCTCGATTGCAAAGATAGATCTAGATTGCCCATAACCCCACGAGTCCATATATGTATTATGTTTTAAAATCCAAGTTCAATTCGAATCTCAAATCTCAAATTTTTATTTTTCAAAATATATTAAAAGTTTCTCTCAAAACGTAGGCCGACAAGGCAATACAAGTATCCATATACATGATATATGTCTACAAGCCTCTAAGAGTATATAAATATCATATAGGTCGGGATAGGGCCCCGTCATACTAGCCAATACGTGTCCCATCATACTGACCAAATAGGTAACTATGGAACAAGTGGAATGCAGCAATACCTTCCGCTGAGCTAATAGCCTACTAGGAGGACTGTCAACCTGTCTATCGGGATCTGCCGGCATGAAACGCAGCGTCCCTAGGAAAAAGGGACGTCAGTACGAATAATGCACCGAGTATGTAAGGCAGGAAAGCATAAATAAGAACAGTAATGTAAAGTGAGATAGAGAAGATACAACTTGTAGCATCTAAGCGCCTCTGAGGGCTACTGACATGAAATGCATGATACATATATTTACATAAACTTTTACCAAAAATTCTCTTAAAATTTCATGGATTAGATGTTAAATCTCATAAACAATCATGTAATATAATCGAAATTGGATCAAAATCACTTAACCAACAGTTTGGTGTGAATATCTCTCCTCGAAATCGCCTCCCACCGAGTCTAGGGCTCTAAAAAAGGATAAATGAAGCTATGTCCTGAATCCCATTATTTTGTTTAGGTATAGAAGTCGCAAATGCGACCCACGGTTCGCAAATGCGGACAAACCATAGAGAATGCAATGCCTGATGAACACCAGAAAAGTCGCAAATGTGACCCTGACTTCGCATTTGCGAGGTCAGGCCCTTTCACAAAAGCGATTGTGTGATCGCAAACACGATTAAGCAAGCCTAGGTTCCCAAATTGCAAAAGCGATAACCAGTTAGCAAATGCGAATATGGCAGCCCCCATCCCACCTTGCAAATGTGATCCCCACATTTGCGAGGTAGAACATGACCAAATCAATTCGAAACGTGTCTGAAACTCACTCAATCTCTCGGGGCTCCACACCAACCATCCACACTAGTCTAAAATCATCATACAAGCTTGATCATGCAATTAAAATACCAAAAAATTATCCGAAACTACGAATCAGACACCAATACACATAGAAAATTACAATGAACTCAAGAATAGCTAGAAACACAACCATGCGGCCAATTCCATCAAACTAACTCGAAATGATACTAAATTTTGCAGACATGTTCCAAATGATAACACAGAAATACTCCAAGTCCTGGGACCACATCCGAACCCGATAGCTATACGGTCAAACTTAGGATATTTCTAAACCTTCAATTTTCAACTTCGGCAAAACAAGCCAAATCAACTTAGGAATTTCTAAGTTCAATTTCGGGCATACGCCTAAGTCCAAAATCACCATACAAACAAATTGGAACCATAAAAACTACGACCCGAGGTCAAATACACAAAAGTCAAATATGGTCACCTCCTCAAACTTAATACTTCCTAGTTGAGAATCATTCTTCCAAATCAACCCCGAACAACTCGGAAATCAAAACTCATGATACACACAGGTCATACTACGCCATACAAAATTACTTGTGACCTCAAACCACCAAACTGAATACATATGCTCAAAACGATCGATCGAATCATTACAACTCACCTCAAAATCACGTAATTTCAAAAGCAAAGTGAAACCACAAATCAAAATCTACCCAGAAAGCAATTTTGTCATTTCTCCAGATAAAAAAAAGAACAAGCAAATGGAGATAAAAAATTATGCAAAAGTTCGTCACATCTTCCGTGGAGTCATCTCCATTAACATAGTTGAGAGAACAAACTTATGAATCATACTGAGATCGTGTCTTTTTCTGTGAAGAATTCTCGGGGTTACAATACTTTTCAATATTTCTTACGAAGTTCTTTCATTGGGTCCAGCAACAAGCTCTAGAAACTTCTTCAACTACTTTATATTTTTCACTAGCCATGTTCTTTCTTCTTAATCACCTCTTCCTTGTAGTAAATAATTTGCATCACCTTTTCATATTTGGCTCCATTGAGAACACCGAAATAATGTCTTTTATCTTAGCAAAATAGTACTCTACCGTTCTAATTCATGTGAACCTGTTTGACTGGTCTTCAAGTTTAAGAAAAAATGAAGACTTTTGAAATTTGTGATCCTAAACAAATTAAAAAGGGACCCAGAATATTTGTGTGATTGTAAAAGCTTCTCATTAAGGGTAGAATTATAAGTTTAAGCTAAATTATTTCCAAATTTAGAAAGAGATTATTCTTTTTGGAACGGAGCAAAAAGAAAATAGATTCACATAAATTGAAACGGAGGGAGTAACATCTATTGTGAAGTAATAAATAGATGAAATTTTCACATCCATCGCCGATGAAATAAGTTGCCGACGACATTTTCGTACTTGGTGTGGAAAGGCAAAATATTTGTAGCCTGAAATTGCTCATTATTTTAGTGATTTTATTCTTGTTTTTCACGTAAAATCTCATATGTTATTTAATTTCACACTTTACTATTTCAGTTGTTCAACAAAGGTACAGATATAAGAACCAATTCTTATACAGATATCTATGTGATGCATAATTCTAATATTAGCGAGATTTATGATTTAAGTAATAAGTAGATGAAATTTGGCATCCATCACCGATGAAATTTCAGTACTTGGTGTGAACCGGCAAGGTATAAGAAAATGGTGGTTTTCCCTAAAATGGACCCATTTTTAGTTTAACCCAGGTGTCCATTATGTGCAGTTGAAAGAACATGTGGCAGATTTTCCATTGTTTACTTCAACAAGTAGGATGTCTTGAGCCGAGGTGGTTACTCTACCCTCCCAAATCTTATTTACGGGATTACCCTAGATATAATATTGTTGTACTTTAAAAAAAGGATGCACATGTGAATACGCAATTGAGTTTTCTTTGGTGTATTGGGTAAAATCGGTTCACACTAAATACCCGAATTACAAAATGATACGTGAAATCAGAAACACACAGAAGATGAAACAAGTGGAAACAAAGACTAAGGACAACAATTTCGGTTGACATCGGGTAGATCCCGAAGGGGACATTATCAACGAGGGAAAACAAATATTTGTCACCAGATGACAACCAATGAAGAATAATTATCAGTATTAAATACACATCTGTTACTGAGAATTTTGTCATTCATAGCATGTTGTTACATATTCATCAATGACCCTCCATTATTGTCGTTTAAGCGGGGCTTGAACTTAGGACCGTGTTCCCTAGGTATAGATCAAAATAATTACTTCAACAACCATTGTAACACATGAAAATTCTGTCAAACTTATACTCACATTATTCCAAGCTAAATAATACTTTAATTTCTATTCAGCGACGCCTTCAGAAGCCTTGCTCTCGCAACTAAGTTATTTGCTATTTTATCTCAATTTCAACGCTAAGTCTTGAATTTTATTTTATTTTATTTATTTGTCATTTTGGTATTAAACCGATTCGCTTATCTATAAACCACACCGTACCATTTTACGGGTAAACAGTTTGGCGCCCACCATGAGGCATAGACAATTGTGTAATTGAGTTGATCCTTGCATCTATTACTAATCTATTTGATTCTTTGTTTCTTAGCAAAAATCATAAAAAATGGAAGCTAACGATTTCAACATCACATAAAATGTCGAGGCACAAAAAATATGTCTTAACACGAGGATTCGATCAGAGACACCCACAACAAGGAGGACGTGGTCACGCAGTTAATGGCGGGCGATATCAACTATACGTACGTGAGGCGATTCCTGATGATGTCAAAGACGATCGTGTTGCGGAAACGGTGATGATCTTGAGAGAACAACAAAATTCTATAATGGGTCATCTCTCACGGCAAGACCAGACCATGATAGAATTAAGGCAAGCGTTGTCAGGTGCTTCCAACATTTCGAATAGAAGAGCCCCAGTTCCTCACGGTGTTCTTGTGAATCAAATAGCGTAAAGGGTTGATAATAACATCCCGAGGTGTGAGGTCGGCTTTGATGAGGACGGGAGGGGGGATATTTCCTTCTCCTCCTCTCTACTCCATTATGCATCATCATCCTCCTTAGTAACAATTCTTACTTTCTTTGGCTTGGACCTGGTCCTTTTGACTGTGCTTGGAGT